>JAXGGA010005358.1:0-79021 GCA_038373865.1 Uloborus plumipes | reverse complement strand
CAATTCTTATGGTGTTTATTTTTGCAGTCATATAATATATTGAGTAACATACTAAATTGAAAGTCAAATATGCAGTTATTGCTACTTGAATGTTAGCAGGCTCCGAATCCAATTCAAGTATGGAGGGGGGAAGGGATAAACCATTGAAAAATATTTTATTTTGAGGATGAATAAAAAAAAAAGTTATAAAAAAAAATAATAATGTAAAAAAAAAATTAGTGTGTTCTCAAAAACAAGACTCTCCTTAGTTCTCCCATAACTCAGGGATGAAAACAGCTCTAAGTCAAAAAAGAGGAAGAAATGTGGGGCATAAAAATTCGGATAGATTTTTTTTTTTTTTTCATTTATGTTAGGCGAAATTTCCTCTTAATTTGCGCCACGAAATCGAAAGTAAAATTGGTACATTGAAGGCATATGTTTAAAACCTATTAATTGCTCATTCCCTATTTCTTTTTAAGTCATTCATAACAATGTAGGGGGAAAAGTGGGGGGGGGGGGGTGCAATTTTAGATGGATTAGAGACGTGTACCTCAAGAAATGAATTTTTTAACTAATATTGTATGGTCTTTAATTATTTTGATAAATTTTAAAAGGCTAAAATAATTATAACTAAGATCTCGAACAATTTAGCTGAATTTGCCCTATTTCCACCTGCGAAACGGAAATTTTAAGTTTTTGGCAGCATGCCAAAATAGAATATACATAGTTTGCAGATAATTGAATGTCATCCTTGAAGATGATTCAATCCTGCTGCATCCAAAAAACATTGCCATTATTTTGGAAGCTGGAAGTAATTTCAACCTCTACTGTTTTAAATCAACTTATTTTAAGCTAAAAATTGTAATAAGGTAACTGAAAATAGTAGAGGTTAAAACAACTTCCAACTTTCTTAAGCTTTGACGATTGACACTATTAAAGTGCACAGAATTTTGTTTAAAACTTTTCAAATTAAGGATTTAAAGGTAAAATCAAAATAAATTTTCGTCGTTTGCCTCTTGACAGAGTATAGTAAACTTCATAAATGCGAAAAATCTTATTTCAACGGCGGATGCAAAATGATCGCGATTTCCATAATGAACGAATTAAAAGGTTAAAAAAGCGACATATAAAAGGATTTATTCAAGTAAAAATGTTTTAAATTAACATTTTAAAGCTCTTCAGTAAACATAATAGTGATAGCAATAAAGTAATTGAAGCAAAATTTAAATTAAATCAGAGACTTTAATTAAAATTTTTTGTTTGTCATAAAAAAGAGAATTTCGCTTGAAAAATTTTAATTTTCGATTTTAACAGAAATAAAAAGACATTTTACTGATTTGCCCCGTAATAAAGTCAAGTATGCACCAAAAATCAGAAAAATTCTATTCCCAAACCAGATGCAAACAGATTGCATCATTTAAAATGAAGGCGTTATAAGTATAAAAACGGCAAATAAAACAATGTATCAAAGCAAAAAAAATTCAGAATGTTCTTTTAACAGGTCTACTTGATCAATATTATGAATAATTACCGACTTAATCGTCGAAAATTTGGAGTAAGGAAAAAAATTTCGGATGCAGGAAGATAGAAGCGTAACTAGATTTCTGGTATTAACCCGTGAAAAAATACCAGAATTCTGGTATGATATTCGAACACAATCTTGGGATTAGTAGTAGAAGAAAATACTCAAAGGCTTATATTCACAGAATTAAAAATAAGGAGTTTGTAAGGAGATTATAGCAAAGTTCAGGAGTTTTAAGGGCCCTTATTTTTTCTTATTAAAAAGCAGGAGTTTATAAGGAGTTTGTAAGGAGCGTACGAACCCTGTGTACTCAATCAATTTCCACTTGAGAAGTCAAATTTTAGCACTAAATGATTGATTTTTGTCCTGTCTTTTTAACGAAAAAGATACACATTTAAAACCTTACACTAAATTTTCAATAAGATAACTTAAAACTGCTTTATGAAAAAATTTAATACTAGTGGATACGCCGGCATTGCGCAGGTTAAATTGCAACATGCAAAATCCAAGAATGTATTTTTTGTGACAACGTGGTTGGTTAAATCGGCGTGAAGGACGATGAAAAATCAAACTGAAATGTATTATTTATCTGGGATGATTTTCTAAAAAACTATGTTTCTACTTTTGAAAAAATAAAAACAGCAGCATTATATATTCAAGAGTGAATACTCACGAAAGAAACATTTCTTAACTATTTTGAATTGCGAGAAGAATCAGAAAACTACGTGAAGTAAGGAGAATATCAAACCCAAAATTGGCTATCGAGGGGACGTTGAAATGAAGCACTAAATAAATGATTTAAATGGAGGAAAGTCTTTAAAAAAATTAGAGATTTTTTGTGGAAGTTGCAACTAAAATTGAAATAAAAATGAACTACCTGTCAGATTTTTTTTCTTATTGGTCTCTTGATGTACTCGGTGAGGACACAAACACACTGTGAAATTTTTAGAGAAATCAAATGGGTAGTTTTTGAGTCTGTAAAGGACATAGAAAAAGTACATACATTCATTTTTAACCCCCGACACACAAAGGAAAGGGGGTTATGTGTTTGACGTGTATGTGTATCTGTCTGTGGCACTCTGCAAGCCTAAACGGATGGACCGATTTTGAAATTTTTTTTATTCGAAAGGGGAGTTGATCGAGATTGTTCTTCGCTAGGTTGCGCCTTCGGATGGTATTAATTAACAAAGATATGAATTAAAAACCTTTGAAAGGTTTTTCGGGACCTTAGCATTGAAAACACACTTCAAAACTTAAAAATAGCACCAAATGAAAGAGGAAAATTTTCTGCATCTGATACGATGTAATTGGATCTTCCATGTTCTATAGAACGCGAGTTATAGCGTTTTTTAGCAAATGCAGCTTAGCCTTTATTCACACAATCAGAACCGTTGTCATTGTTGGCAGACAAGAAAAACAAACTCTTATAATTTATTAAAATGTTTATCAGTAGCCAGTTTCTATTTTCTTAACAAATAAAATACTTGTAATTGATTTTATAGTTTAAGGCTTAGTCAGAGGTTTTTAAAATTTTTAATTTTAGTTTTAATTAGTACATATAAATATTTGCAGCTATCACCAAAAATACTGATACTTCAACTTGGTAAGTAATGGTTTTGTGAATTGTAATAACGAGAAAAAAATGACCTTTAAGCAACTGCCCTATTTAAGACCCAACCCTACATCCAAAACGCCTGAACATAAATACCCTATTCGACCAGGACTTTTGAAAAAAAGTACTTAACCTGCAGGTAAGGTTTCACTGGATTAGAAAATAATAAAATTTAACATTTCTAAGATTTCAAAAAATAAGAAAGCTTATTTTTCCAGAATTTACTTGCACAGAAGGGAGGATCCAGCTTCTCGTTTAGGAGGGGTTCATTCTCGGAAAAAGTGCAATTTGGGAAAAAATAGGAGCTGCTACGCAATTTTCCAAAATATGTCCCAAAAATACAGTTTTAGGTTGCATTTGGTTGCTAAAGGGCTTGGAGGATAAGGGACAGACTTAGATAAAATGTAAAACTGTCTGCAAACTTAAATAATTTTTTTAAAATTTTCTGCAAAAAAAAGGGGGGCTTCTGAATCCTAAAGTGCTACCAACAACAAAAATATCAAGTTGTATGAAGTGCAGGTTCTACCATGAGGTTGGTTGTCAATCCGTCATGATTAATGAATGCGTCAGTTTCGTATGTAACAAGCTACTGCCCCACAATGAACAAAATCAAGACATATTTCAGATAGAAAACTTCCTAAATTTATAACTTTTTTAACAAAATGCAAAAATTTTCTGCAAACTTCGAAAGTTTTCTGCGAACGGCGTTCGCGAGTTCGTCTATATTATCTGGGTTTGATAAGGGGCTATGTTACATTTAAAAAAATAAACACTCTGGGCAATGGTGAGCAATGGATACCGGTAAGCAAATAAGGGGCCGTGGTGATCCGATCGGTAAGGCATGGGACTCGTGTCCGGAGGGACCCGGGTTCGATCCCAGTCGATCAAAGATCCACTGTCTTGATTAATGAGGCTGGGAGGCGTTAAAAATGTCGTGGTCACAAAGTGCTGTAACGTAGTAGCTCCCAGACAAGTAAAGAGTTCACTTCTGGGCTAAGTATTTATTAAGCAATTTCACAAAATATATACAACGGACAAAACTATACTAAACGAAAGCTTTTAACTCTTTCGTATTGGTCACGAGGTCCAGTCACTGTCGTGACTATTAACAGGGAGTTTGGTTCCCTCACAAATCCGGGGACGGTTTCCGCCGGATAAGAATACCGTTTCCAGTCTCCTGACGGAGACCCAAAAACACAACCTAACAGTCTGACATCAAGTCAAGCTCTGCCGAAGTCGTTGGACAAGCTGACCAACCACTTGGCCACCGTGAGAAAAAATACCTTTTCCCACGGTCAGCATAAAGGTCTGGCGTCCAGATGTCGCCTTATCTATTGACACAGCCGTGGGAGCCAGCTCCGGAATGTGAGATTCCCATACTGTGGAAGAGGCTACGTTACAGTGCTCCAAATGAAACGATACCTCTGGAGGTGCTGGGCCTAGGGTTTACTCGGCCCTAGGTTCTGGTTCAAAATTAAGAACAGAGCGCTCTTCAGGGCCCTATCCCGGTTAAACCACAAAGCTGTGGTAGGTACGGGGGACTCTGGAGTGTGAAATGAAATGAAATGGTAAGCAAATAAAACTTGGTGCATTAAAAAGTAGATATCATTAGACCAATTTCATACGCACACTAACGACAAAACCAGAAAACAAAACAACTGCAACAGTAAAACTTTAAACTTTAAATACTCGCAATTTCTGTTTTGTCCCATAACCCCTTCACCTCCCAAGCCCTTCACTAATATCCTGCTTTATATTTACAAAACCCTAGTATTAATGGAATTTCCACAAACTAAATAATTCTTATCCATGTTCACAAATTGTTTTGTTGTAAAGTTAAAATGTCAGAGTAGTTGAATCTTATCCTTCAAAAGCTGTGTTTTAGCTTATTCTAAACTGAATAAAAAATTAAATATTCCTTTCACTTTGCTGGAAGTTGAATTTAGAATGAATTATAATCTAAAAAAAAAAAAAACATGAGCTTATTACAATCCCTCTTTTAATGTATTCTGCTCCAGAAAATTAACAAAATAAAATGAATATGATAAGTAAGTAGCATCTAAGTGCATGATGAAAGAATGGTGGACTTTCGATCCTCGACGCTCTTAAAGAGTCCCTATCTAAACCACTGATTTCAACCCTATTAGAAATGCAGTTTAGTTTCCCTCAAGCGTTTCCGCTCAGACGAAAGCAAACAATAAAAGGAAAAACGTAAAAAGGACCAGTTTTTTTTTTTTCACGGTATTTGTGACATAAAGGTGTCCGTAACAAAACTTTTAAAAAGTTTAAAATTTTTATCTATATTAAAAAAGTACATTCTCTGGTATTTTAACTGATTTTTTTTAATTTCTACTCTCTACAACGGAAATTTATGTTTTTGGCAGCATGCCAAAATAGAAAGCATAGTTTGCCGATAATTGCATATCATTCTTGGGGTTTCAATCCTGCTGCATCCAAAAAATATTTCCATTATTTTGGAAGTTAGAAGTAATTTCAACCTCGACGACTTTAAATCAATTTATTTTAAGCTTTATTTTTGTGATGAGTATTTTTTTTTTTCACGCAAACTTGAAGCAACATTAAGTTTCAGATCGCGGAAGGAAAGAAAACATACAAAAAGCGGAAAATCTCGACTGCAGATACCACTTTTGCGCTTAGCACGGCAGTACAGTCAACGCTCGATATAACGACCGTCTCCGTCCTACAGAAAACGGTCTTTATAACGAGTGGTCGCTATAAGAGGTAGAACATGGAGTATATTGGAATACAGTCGGGGGTTTTCTCACCGGTCGTTATATTAGGATGGTCTTTGTAACGAGTGATCGTTATAACGAGCGTCGACTGTATAAGTAAGTCCTGATGGCATGCGTCTTAGGCGACTTGTGCAAGGGGGGCGACTGCCCCCTCACTTTTTTGGAGTAAAAAACTAATAATCGATGGAAATTCTTTTTTACTCAGTGGATTATTTTATTTTACGAAAGAAAAAGCTGCAAATTCCAAAAAACGGATTTTTTCACAAGAATGGAACTTAGAATCGAAGACGAATGTCTACCGGTGGCCATCCGTCTTAATTTTTGAGGCTACATTTTGCATTTTTTCAATTGAGTATTTAATTATTTGCGTTAAAATCCAATAAAATATCAAAATTCTTTTTAAAAAAAGCTTCAGAGGTGCTGCCTCCTAGCCCCCCCCCCCTACACATACATTTCTTTTGACCCCCCTCCCTTTTATGGTGCACAAGCCGCCTATTATATGTCTGTAGCTACCCCAGACTTCCACACCTTAACCTTCAGGAGCCGGGCGGTACACATGCTGTACCGTAACTCTATTTTTTTTTAGAGGAAGGGGTTGAGATTTTCACTCGAACCCTTTGGAGCCGGGGATTTTTTCAAGGTTTCATGCATCTGGTACGACAGCTTATACCTTCTTTTTCAATGGAAAAGAAATCTGTGGTTCAACTGTCGTACTACCTGGGTCGAAAGAAAAATTTCTAAAAATCAGCCCGGATCCAAAAGGTTAATGTGGCTCGTAAAAACTTATTCTGACTTAAATCGGGTAGATTTGTTGATGCTTATGTTTTTGCTCCACCACAGCTAGACTTGCCCGTTATATGAGATTTGGCGGTTTATTTGGCTCGTTGTTGCTCCTAAGCGCTCTTATCTAAAACCACCAAAAAAAAACCACCTAATAAACTGCCAAATCTGAAACTGAGGTGGAGTTAATACATAAGTACCGATTTGTCTACTCGGGTCTAGAGAACCTTTATACTCAGAGAAGTGACAAGGACGGAAATAGCACTTCTGCGCATGGTCTCCGAGTGGAAAAACCGTCCAACTGCGTCCAACTCGAATTAGCTAGGGCATTCGCACTTGGCGTGGTATCGCTCGTTTGGCGTAAAGTGGTCAGTTGCCCGCGGTCGAAAAGGAAAACCCAACCCAACACTTCTGTTGGTGCATTTGTTATTATTTTTTAATCGTATAAATGAATTTATGCCAGACAAGCGGCATTTCACATCACTCATTAGTCCTTGTGAATATTTTTCGGATCCGCTAAAATTTTATCTGCTACTTCATGTAATTTTTGTACTTTTTCCAAAATTAATTTTTTACCATGCATATACATTTAAACTAGGGATGCACCGATTAATCGGCCACTTTGCCGATTATTAATAATCGGCGAAATTGGAACGATTAATCGCTGAAAACTTTTTTTTAAAATATTCTTTAAAGTGTACCTTCACTAAGAAACTATGATGAATGATTTTATTGACAGTAATAATAATCCTCACAGTTGATGTAAAGTTATCAAAAAATAATTCTCCAACTTTGAATAAATATACACATAGGCAATGTTTGCAACATTTTTCATGTCGCGATAGTTTTCTCCTTAGCACAGTGCTTTTAAATAACCTCTAATTTTCGTAAAGAATAAAAGTCTTGAATTAAATGGCTACTGATTATTAAAATTTTAAATTAAAAGTACTCCTAAATTGGAGTGCTCATCAAAGACCCCCCCCCTCCATTTTTTAAATTTTTATGTCCAATTAATATAATTAACAATATGTTAATGTAATATTGACAACATGAAAATTGGTTTGAAGAAATATGATAAAACAATGAAATTATTTTGTGAAAATTAGAAAAATGGAAAAAAAATCTTCTCTCAGAAATAAATTACTATTTCTAAACTAGGAATTATATAAGAGAGAAAAAAAGTGATTGTGAAATTGGCAATATTAAAAGCAATCATCCTTATCATTAATCGGAGCAACCGAATAATCGGCCGATTATCAACAACCGAATAATTGGTAATCGACCAATTTGGCTATCGGTGCATCCCTAATTTAAACACTTAACAGATTTCTTAAATCTAAGAAATAAATTTAAAAAATACATTTCAAGTATTATGTAAAGTAAAATCTTGTCAGTTTTATGAACTCTGTTTATACAACTTTTAATGAGAACATTAATTTTTAATAAGTAATGAATAAGTTTGAATATTTAAGTAAGATACATTGTTAAAATCAGTAAATGTACTAAATGATTCTAATCATATATATTTACAAGTTTTTTTACGAAACATTAAAATATTGTCCTAGCTCAAGGATATAATTTAATAGCTTTGATGTGCATAACCATGAAAAATAAAAAACCTATATTTGGAAATAGGGTTTGAAAATATATTTTCCAAAGCATCGAATGTTTGGTTAAATATCTAACATTTTCAATCAACAAAAAATAAACTTGCGAAAATACAATTAGTCCGTGTCTTTAATAACTATAATATTAAAATTAATTTCTTTGAGAATCAATATCTACTTCATAAAAAAGTACTATTTTGACTAGTATTTATGTATGAATGATGTTTATAGTCATTTGTGCAATGAACATTTGAAAGAGTGTTTTACCAAAAAAATTATTATAAATTTCCTATTAGACTTTTTTTCAAGAATACATGGACTCTATAAAGCCGATTATATGATTTTTCCCGAGAAATCATACATAAACATCACACTCTCAGATACACAAAAAAAAAAAAAAAAAAAACGATGAATTAATATATTCTATAAACAAATCATAGTCCATTCCGTTTATAATCGTTATTTTTGGTGACAAATGAATATTGAAAGTTTCAATGAATTGAAATCAATTCCTTTATTTTAATTCTGAAACTAAATTTCGAAAAATTTTCTAACACTATGATATTTTCGTAACTATCGAATACAATATCAATGAAGCAGCAGAGAATCCTGAGAATAAGAGACACTAAGTGATAAAATATTTGTAGAAAGATAATTTGTACAATGTAATACAAAAAAAGAAAAAATCAAGCGTACTCATAGAAATGTTTTAAACACTTCCAAAATATAAAAATTCCGTTAAAAGAGACCCTCCATCTTTCTGCTTTAAATTACTTTAAATGCAAGCGCTTTAAACTTTGAGTACAGTAACCTGTTTGGCGTGCGTTTAAAGCCCAGCTGTCGCCAAAGCAAGCTTCTTCGTCGACTTTTAAAAACCGTCTTAAAAATAAAATTACAGGTAAAAAAACACTATGAAATGAAGCAAGACCGTTAGTTAATAGATTAAAGTACATTCTAAATGCATTGGTTTATTTTTATCGTTCAAAATATTGCTCAGAATACAGCAAACAAAACCTTGAACATAGGCCTGATAAAAAAAAATAATTTTTTTAAAAATCCTGAGGAGAATAAGACTTCATTGAAGGCACTAGACTAGTGCACAGCACATCAAAGAATGTAAAACTGAAAACCAAATTGCATGACTTAATTTATTTCATTAGTAATCCACTTTTTTTTCTGGAGCGCAAGTCGCGCGCAATGCTATTCCTATGGACGGGAACTTCAGCGTTGGACGGTTTTTGCCATTGACCAATCAGCGCGCGGTACACCTGTGTCGCTTCTCTCAGTATCTAGGTTCTCTACTCGGGTCAGGTGCCCAAGTAGTTTTACCAACAACATGATTTGCATAGTTGGCTGAATAATCTCTTCAAATGAATCAATCACCGAGTAGCTCTCGGTGATCCCTCAGATTTTAGCCCTGAATTCATCAGCATTACAATCTAGTTTAGGAACAATTTTTTAAATGTGTGACAAGTGAACAGAATTTAAATGAAGGTCTCTAAAGCTAAATCAAGTTTTAAGGGTTTTGAAAAAGAAAAATGAAAATTATTGAGCTTCTAAGGACTTGTAAGGACCAGAAGATATGTCTTTCTGAAATTTTAAATAAATATTTTGAAGCCTTAAGCTTTTTGCAGAAAAGTAAACATCTTGATTGTACATGAAACATTGCAAAAAAATAAAACAGCAAACATTAGTTTGCTGTTCTATTTTTTGAGTTTATTTTGAGTTGAAACATTAAAATTACCTGAAATGTGCTAATGTCTGAAATCTGTACACCTTCGATCCTAAGCTGTGCAGATTTGACCCAATGGACTCTTGAATGTTGTACTTGAAATCTTAAAGGTACTCAAACAACGTTGCCTGAAAGAATTGGTTTATAAAGTCATAAACACATTTAAGTTAAAAAATAACACATCAATATAGAAAAATAAAAGTGGGGTTCACAAACTTTTACTACATCATTTGTGCCTTAGGCAGGGTCTAAGACAGAAGGGGTGAATAAGGTAACTGCATAGGGGGCTTGATTCCAGGCTGGATACTAATGGAAGCTTGGATTACATAATGGAAATTTGGTGCCATTTATTCAATATTCAAGCAATGAATACTGTTAAAAGTAGTAGATAAAGAGAAACGCTCATTTTAACATATTAACTTTTATTATAAGTGTGGTTAATTAAATTATGCATTGCTATTAAACTTTTTTAATATTACAAGTTCTTAAAGGATTACAGAACTAGAAGTGAAACAAATCTCATGATGAATGAAAATATTTTTAAACATTAACATTAAAGAAGCTGATAGAGAGTGTCACGCCGATTGTTATCTATAGTTAAAAGAGAGAATCGGGAAAAGTTATGAGATTAAAAATGTTGACCGAAGAAATGTATTCTGTGCAAAGATTTTTAATTTTAATACAAAGCAAAAATAGAGTAGGATAAGTTATTCAAACTACATACCAAGCATAATAAAATAATCATGGTCCTTTTCTTGCTGTAATCTCAATGCGAGACAGCCCTGATAAATTCTGCCCTCCAAATACTGAATGCAGCAACCAAAACGTGGTTGCTGTAGACAACAAAAAGTGTTCGCAGAGTTTTCCTTTTAATTTTGAAAAAGATATCAGTCACAAGACAGAAAGCATAAAATACAGCTATACGGCTAACAGATACGACGAAGATAACAACCAACTTTAGCGCGATTGATGAAACAGCATAAACAAAGAGAAAAGTTACAGTTAAGTATACAGAGCCGACGAACTGTTGGAGTAGAGCCGCTATATAGACAGGGCCGCTATATAGACAGGACTCTAAGTTTCACCACTTTGGATCCAATTCCTTAACTTTTACTTTCAATTTTTCATTGTTGCGGAGTAGGGTTACCAGAAAAAAGTTTTGGCACATTGCTAAGCTTTGCCAAATTCACGTGCCGCTAATAATTGTTTCACTGTGAAAAATTACCAAAACGCGATTACTGACCAGAAAAGACAACCACTCAAACACACAAACACGCGCTGGATCCAAAGTGGTGAAACTTAATCTTGATGCGCCGGCTCGTATATATAGGGGCCTTATGTTGGAGTAAAGACCCAAACCTGAGTAAACTGTTAGATTCCTTCTAGTGAACGGTATTTGGTAATTTTTGAATTACATTAGAATTGCATCTCGTAGCGGTTGTAACGTATCCAAATTTGGGAATTTGCGATTGCATTGGTGAGTTGCGATCGTCCGTGTTTCACTTGAATTCCTGCCTTAGGGCTGAATTCAAGTGAAATATAATTGCAATCGGTACTGGAAATCGAATTACGATAGAATCGCATCTTGTAGCGATTGTAACGTTTCACTTGAATCAAAATGTGGCAATTTGCGATTGCATTGGTGAGTTGCGATCGTCCGTGTTTCACTTGAATGCCTGCCTCAGCTCCTCATAAGAAAATAGGAGAAAAGTCCCATTCTTTTCGTTTTCCTTCCCTTTTCTCAGAATTTTCAAGCAATCCTAAGCCGATACAAACCCTACGCATGTTCATAAGTAAAACTATTTCATTTAGCACTGACAGTTGCCACACCGTGAATAGGATCAATTCGCTTATTACGTTCAGCTTTCCTCCAACACCTCATTCGCTCTGTACACTCGCACTAGATGAACTTTGAAAGAACTTTAACTGCAACTGTTCTTAGTTGTTTACGCGGGTTATTTCTCTGCGTGTTGTTAATTCGTTAACCGTGTATTTTAATTACCTCTTTCCAATTGTAATTATTATTATCTTTTTTCAAATTGAATTTTTCTCTGCTTATAGCAACCATATTTTGGTTGCCGCATCCAGTATTCGAAGTTGAGCATCTATTACCGAACTGAGCGCTTCGTGTTGATCTCATTGCAAGGGGCACCACTTCGATATGCGTAAAAACCTTCGCGATCTTTTGGCGCCAAACCCTAGGGATTGAATTTTTCGGTATTCTCAAGGAAACAAAGCAGAAAAGGTATGTTTTTTTTTTTTTTTTCCTTTCTCTTCGGAAAAATATAAGACACGCTGGTAGAATCCTAGTTTATGGTCCGGCGATAAATGAATAAATCTGGCAACCACAGAATTAGCATTGGATGATTGGATTGTTTGGCGACTTTAAGCAAAATGGCAACCATAGAATTATCATTGGATGATTAGATTGTTTGGCGACTTTAAGCAAAATCGCCAAACCCGGACCATAAACTAGGATTCTACCGACACGCTTTTCGATCATCAAAAAAAAAAACTATTTTTGGAAATAGCTGTTAAAACTGGACAAAATTGTTTTCTTTTTTTAACAGAATTTTACAGGCGGAAGTAAGTGGGTCATTCCAGTGAAAATGGTACACAAATCATGTCTGAAACTCTTTAGTTAGATAATCAATTTAAATAATTTCCACTAACTAATCATTTTTTATTCAGTTTCTACGAATTTGTGTATTATGAAGTGTAAATAACTAGTACATGACTCATTTATGAAAGGATTTTAAATATTTTGATCACTTTGCAACAGAGTGGACACCGATCGGTAAGGCATCGGACTCATGTCCGGAAAGACCCGGGCTCGATCCCAGCCGATCAGAGATCCACCGTCTTGATTAATGGTGACTGGGAGGCGTTAAAAATGTCGTGGTCACAAAGTCCTCCAAGTGAAACGATACCTCTGGGGGTGCTAGGGCCTATGGTTTGCTCGACCCTAGGTTCTGGTTCAAAATTAAGAACAGAGGTCTCTTCAGGGCCCTATCCCGGTTAAACCACTAAGGTGGTAGGTACGGGGGACCCTGGAGGGTGAAATGAAATGAAACAGAGTGGACATGTAACAAAGTGGACAGATAAGCCTTTAAAAATATCTTTATATTCACAAAGAAAAGTTTGAATCACAGAACAAGCATAAAGTGGAATAAACAGCCTAAAACTGTAAGTCTGTCTGCAATTTCAAGAAAAAATCAATTTTTTTCATCATGAAATCGGCTCTAGCAAAGTGGACATCCAACAGTTCAAATTAACTATCATAAGAAAAGAATGAGGCTCACCCTAGTTGTTGACTACATAATTCAATGTAGCAAGCTAATCACCTATATTTTTGAAAAAATATATCAGATTTAATGCAATTGTTTATTTTATTTCCAAAAGGCTTGTAACAGAGTAGACAATTCGAAACATATAGAAAATCTAGGGACATGGATAAATAATAGGTGTTTTTTGGGAATTTTTTTTTTTTTCATTTGCATGATAAACAGCTGAAATGGTGTCAGAAGCATCTTTTGTGCAGTGCAGTGCAATTTATTTTGTTGTTACATTTCAATTTAATTTTAAATCACATTTAAAATTCTAGCAATTTGAAACTGGGACACGTCATTTTCTCCTTCTTCTGACAAAGATAATTTTTTTTGTGTCCATTCTAAATAGATCATACCTAATCAATGGATACTTGATGGCACAAAATTAAATGGAGAACTAATAAAAAATACACAGAATGGTTGGCAGTTATTACAATTGATTTTAAAAAATTCTAAAGTCTCGGACATGATTTGTACCATTTTCGCTGGAATGACCCAAGTGTATTAGCTGGAGACGTATTCATTTCAACAAATCATTTTTTTAAATGACAGAATGACAGCAGTAACAAGTTTTATTAAATTTTTCAGGGACCGCGCTAAGGATTTTAAGTTGTTAGCCAGTAAATAAGCCAAATTTCAAAAGTCTTAGCCAAACTTCGAGAGTTTTAATCAAAGAATTTTAATTGTTTGTTTTTTTAATGTAATAAGTGTATTTTTCCCCCAAGTGAAAATTTCTGACAATTTTCCATTCACCAATACTTTAGCCAAATCAGAATTTTTTTCGCCGAATTTTCTATTTTATAGCATTTGGCGAGGTGGCGAACGCTTAGCGCGGCCCCTGATTTTTGTACAGGAATTATTGCAATAAATTTAGGAATGGTCATTTTTCTGAACAAATGTTGATTTTTGAAAGTAAAACAAAAATTATTATCAACATTTTTACAAAATTAATTGAATCAAATTTCTTGTCTACTTTCAAGTGTAAATAATCACAAGAAAAAAAACAATAAGGTAAGAGTAAGTTAAAAAAAAACTTTTTTCTCTGATTACACAGAAGTGAAAAAAAAAACTCCTAATATTTTGCACCAAAATATTTTAGGCTAGGTGTTCGGTTGAGTTAGCAGATATTCAGAGTATTTCATGCTAACCGTATCCAGTTCAAGGTTGAGGACCCACCCCAGCATGTGAACCATATTTTGGTTATTTTTCATAGGTGGTTTATGCCACCGTTTTTTAACGTGGTTGTCTCTAGCAGAACACAACATAGTACAGAAATTAAATAGAATCTAGAAAATGAAATTTTGAACCAAACCAGATGATACAATGCTTCAAGCATATAATCATACTGTTGAATCAAATCAAAAATCCTAATTCAAAAAAATGAAATAAATAAGATAAAATTAATAAATTTCGTGATAGAGAACATTCTTTATTGCGAAAAATCAATTTTTTTATCCAAAAATGAAATAAAAAAAGAATTTAATTCCTTGTAGCATGCTCTATGCCATTTCCTACTTAACAGTAATTTACCAAAAGTAATCAATTAATTTTAAAATAAATCAAAATTAAACATCATACAATGAGTAAATAAAAAGCTAAAATAATAAATAACTAGTAGTACTAAGAGCTTTCGCAGAAAAAAAAAATACATGGCAGCAAAATGCATACAGGGTCATTCCACGTCAAATCGCCTAAGGCTATGTGCCGTCATGTCTCGGATTTTGTTCAATATTTTTTTACGGATAGATACCTATGAGATAAACTCAAATTATTTTTTTTAGATTTTTTGAATAAAAATTTAGGGTTGTAGAATTTTTTGAAATTTTGATTTTTTTCAGAATTTTTGCTTTTTTATTTTTGGTACGCATTTTGAAAAAGCTCTATAACTTCCTAATTTTTCATTCAATTAAGCCAGTTTACGTATCATTTTAAAGCTAATTATTTTCTCCTTCAATATTAGTGACAAAAATGAGATTGTCAAAAATAGAATTTTGCCAATGGTCGTCTGAAGTCAGATTTTGTGTTTTTTTAGTTGGTATGTTCAATAGGTCATATCTTCGGAGTACCAACTAAGAACCAGACTTAGATAAAATGTAAAACTGTCTGCAAACTTAAATAATTTCTTTAAAATTTTCTGCAAAAAAAAGTGGACTTCTGAATCCTAAAGTGCTACCAACAACAAAAATATCAAGTTGTATGAAGTGCAGGTTCTACCACGAGGTTGGTTGTCAATCCGTCATGATTAATGAATGTGTCAGTTTCGTATGTAACAAGCTACTGCCCCACAATGAACAAAATCAAGACATATTTCAGATAGAAAACTTCCTAAATTTATAACTTTTTTAATAAAATGCAAAAATTTTCTGCAAACTTCGAAAGTTTTCTGCGAACGGCGTTCGCGAGTTCGTCTATATTATCTGGGTTTGCTAAGAACTGCCCAATTTTTTTTTTCAGTGATGACAACATCATATACTTTTTATGTATAAAAAATTAGGAGGGTGTTTTTTGTGGTTTTGGAATAAAAAATTCAAGTGTGTTTTTTCAGTTGGTATGATCAATAGGTCATATCTCCGGACTACGAACTAAGAACTGCACGACACTTTTTTTCTGTTATGACAACAACATGCCCTTTTATGTATAAAAAATTAGGAGGGTGCTTTTAGTAGTTTTGGAATAAAAAAATCAAACGTGTTTTTTCAGTTATTATAATCAATAGGTCATATCTCCCGATTACAATTTAATAACCATTTTTTTCTATAATGAAAACATCTAATGTTTTTGTGATCAAGATATTAGAAGGGTGTTTTTTGTTGTTCTGAAATTAAAAAAAAATATTGAATTTTTGAAACAAATTTCTTTAAAAATCAAGTTTTCGATAAGTATAAAAACTCCGTATAATTAAAAAAAAAAACTATGCTATCACAAGGAAGACCACGACATGGCAGCTGAATGGCATTTCTTTGGCACGAGTCATGGCAAGAATGCATGCGATGGAGTGGGGGCACAATAAAACGGCTTGCGAGAAGAGCAAGTCTTCAAAGAACTGTCGAAGGGGACAGATTTTAAATGCACATGATCTATTTCAATTTACCTCTCAAAACATAAAGGCAGGGGTCTGTCCAGGATTTTTCACAGGGTCCGTTTTTTGTGAAAAACTAAATAATTTTGTGAAAAATCAAATAATTTTGTGAAAATCAAGCAAATTTGAAAAAAAAAAGAGCCCAAAAAAAATTTTTTTTTTGAATTCAATAAAAAATTAAAATAAATTTCATTTATTTTCCTCTTAAAAAAGCGTATTAAACATCAAAAATGCGAAAAGTCCGATTCCTGTAGCGGATGCAAAGAGATTGCAGTTTTCAAAGTGATCATTCAAATGACATCAAAAGCATAAAAACGGAATGTAAAATATTTTTTTTTTTTGGTGAATTTTTTTTACAATTGCATTTTAAAGGTCTATGGTAAACATATTATTGATGTCTGTTAACACAACTAATGCAAAAATAAAATGGAACGATCGTTTAACATTTAGACTCATAAAAGAACAGTTAATTTTGCTTTAAAAAATTTAAAATAATGATCTGAGCAAAAAATAAAGCGAATTTTCATTTATTTGCCTCCTAAAAAAGAGTAATTAGCTTGAAAAGTAAGTAAAATTCGATTTTCATATCGGATGCAGAGATCGCTTTTTTCAAAATGAAAGCATCAGAAATATAAAAATGGTTTTTTATAATTTATTAAAGTCAAAAATTTTAGAGCTACATTTCATCATATATGCACGTGCTGACAGGTCAAAAAAACTAAGGAATTTTCATTCGGGGGTGAGCAAAATCAAAATTTAGACTCAAATTTGAGTGATTTTTTTTTTCGCGATCACAATACTTCCTTTACTACGTAAAAGGAAGTAATAAATAAGTAAATAAATGAAATAAAAAAACAGCTAATTTTCTGCCAAAATAAGGTCAAACATCGCACGAAAGACGTCAGATGGAAATAATTTTAATTTTAAATAGCTGATCGCTCTACCCAGAAGCAATCCCATTTTTTCTCCAACCCTAGCTATGTGTTTGCAGTTCTAAGTTCATTTCGCCGATAATTGCTATTATTATTATTTCCTTTATGTTTAAGTCCATAGCAGGGAGAAAAATCCTTACTCTGCACTTCCAGAGAAATCTATAACAGCAACATCGCAGCAAGCCACTTCGATTTGCATAAGATAAAACAAACAAGCAGAACCATTAAAGCAAAACAACTACCTTTTTTAAGTTGTTAATTTCTTTAAAAGAAACCAACAAAAAGTGCTACATTTTACACTGAAGATTTTTTGCTTGCTGGAGCATCGCAGGGCCAGGCAGGAAGTGCCGACTTTTTTTTTTTCGCAAAGTTGGCGGATAAGCGATTCCCTTCTTTAACTTCAGAAAAGGCTCAAAAGTTATGGGCTTAAACGCAGAAATATGCTATGCATTATTTTGTTTTCAGATTTGCTTTTGAATAAATAATGTGTGAAATGTACGTTTGTTTGATCAGCATTTTGTGAAGGGTCCGTTTTGCTTGATCGTATTTTTGTGAAGGGTCCGTTTTGCTCGATAGTATTTTTGTGAAGGGTCCGTTTTGCTTGATCGTATTTTTGTGAAGGGTCCGTTAACGGACCCGAATTTTCTCTGGCCAGACCCCTGAAAGGGGATACAGATGTTTTTCGTTACAGCAGTGGAAGTGGTTGCAAATGAAGATTTTTTAAAGCAAAGATATGAAAGAGCCTTAGTAATAGTAGGCAGCAGAGAGAATTACTTCTTCAAGCCATTAGACACGAAGGGTATATTAGTGAAGAACGTTTCTGTGTTTGAAAAACCTTTTGTTGCCACTGTCAGAACATCGTAGAAATAAAGATTGTTATTCATGAAATTTTTATGCTTTCTTTTGATAACAAATTATAAAATGTTACGTAGATTTCAGAATAATGGAAACCAAATATAAAATTTTTCCAACCACCAAGAGCTTGCGAGTCTTTCTTTGTCAAACTATGAATAAAAGTATATTTAAAGACATTTCAGTTTACTTTATCGTAATTCCTATCGGTTGATGGAGTGGCTAGCAAATAATTACTGAAGAGTAAAATAATTATGCAGCAACTTTTCACTACCAAAGCATGCAAGCAATAGAACAATATAAAACTACCATCAAGTATTTGAATGTAATAAATAGGATACATTTCCATCTGCTTATGACGTGTGATGCTGAGTGAATCTCAAATTTTATTTTCAAAAGTTGATTTTAAAGTAAAGTTTTTTGAAAAAAACATGTTATATTTTTGTTTCAAAATAACAAAAAAAACTGCTTTCTCATTTCTTGATCATAAAAACATCATGATGTTTTCATTATGGAAAAAAAATGGCGCAGTTGTTAACTGGTAATCCGGAGATATGACCTACTAGGTGACCCGTGCGGAATTCCGCAAAAAAAAAAAAAAAAAAAAAAACTCTAAACTTAAAATGTAATACGACAATTTTTATTGGCTTCATTTGCACAACATCGCCATCTACTGCCGTCGTTCTGACAACTTTTCAAAGAGATCAAAGACACGTTCACTTTTACAACTACTACAAAAGTGATACCCTATATTAAAATCAAATACCCAAGGCTACTACTAAACTAAATACTAACGTTATCGCAAAACTACCATAGTATTTTGAAACAATAAAAGTTACAATTAGGGTTTACCGAGCTAAGCCTTGGCTTGAAATTTCGCATTTAAAATTGATTTGAACAACAATGTAACTATTTTGACAGTTGAGCAAAAAATTTAACTTTTTCAAACTTCAATCGCTTATAAGTCGCTTAAACGTGGATTTTCGAGATTCTCGTTACGCGGCGCTAGCGGAGAAACGTTCTAAAGAACGCATTTTTTTAAATCTTTCGAATGAAACCAAAATGGAGACGATACGACAATTATTTCGCTAGATAGAGTCAATTTTGTGCCCAAAAATTGAAGTTCGAATAAAAAACGAACCGACACTTTTTAGAGGTTGGGTCTAATTTTCGTCAATAGCCCGCGGGATAAGCTTCAAAATCATAAATTTTCTTGCAATTCGATAAAGAAATGAGCGAGTTTCGACCGGGTATAGGATTCGGCTTAGAGAAATAATATATGGAGATTGATCATACCAACTGAAAAAACACGTTTGATTTTTTTATTACAAAACTACAAAAAGCACCCTCCTAATTTTTTATACATAAAAAGGGTATGATGTTGTCATAACAGAAAAAAAGTGTTGTGCAAATCTTAGTTGGTAGTCCGGAGATATGACCTATTGATCATACCAACTGAAAAAACACACTTGAATTTTTTATTCCAAAACAACAAAAAACACCCTCCTAATTTTTTATACACAAAAAGTATATGATGTTGTCATCACTGAAAAAAAAAAATTGGGCAGTTCTTAGTTGGTACTCCGGAGATATGACCTATTGAACATACCAATTGAAAAAACACAAAATCTGACTTCAGACGACCATTGGCAAAATTCTATTTTTCACAATCTCATTTTTGTCACTAATATTGAAGGAGAAAATAATTAGCTTTAAATGATACGTAAACTGGCTTAATTGAATGAAAAATGAGGAAGTTATAGAGCTTTTTCAAAATGCATACCAAAAATAAAAAAGCAAAAATTCTGAAAAAAAATCAAAATTTCAAAAAATTCTACAACCCTAAATTTTTATTCAAAAAATCTAAAAAAAAATAATTTGAGTTTATCTCATAGGTATCAGGGGACATGAGAGTGGGTCCAGGGAAGAAAGGGGGGGGGGGTACAATAAGCTGTGTTGATTGCCAGAAGACAGGTAGGCGGGTTGCTGTAAACTGCTCCAAAAACGGGGTTACTATAATTTGCACTTATCGCCAAAATTTGGCTTTGAAATTTTATAATATCGAAGATTTACCCATAAGGCAATCAGTGGCGGTAAGAGGGGTCAACTGCCCCCCCCCCTTTTTTTTTCGCCATTGAAGATCGTCTAAGCGTTTTTAAGATTTTAGTTTCGAAAAATTTCTAGAGAGATCAGCCGATTTTTAAAGTTACCAAAGGTAGCTCAAAGTTATAATTTTAAGGCTTCAATTTCAAAAAAATTTCTCCAATGCAGCTTTCTTCCCCTGTCTTCAAAGATACTTTTAACTTGTGTTATTAAGATTCCAGTTTATGTATCTGTATCTTTTCGGGGAAGAAAACCCCTTTACCCTTACATCAGTAAAGATAGCATTAAATAGTGTTTTTAAAATATCAATTCGAAAAAATTCGAGGTAGCCCCTTAAATCTCCCTCTAAAACCCCTAAAGCAAGTCTAAAGTTGATTTTTAAGCCATTCATCAGCTGAAAAAATGTGTGAGGAGAATATCCAAACTCCATTCTTTTTAAGTCTCTCAAAAGTAGCTTGAAATAACTTTTTTAATGCTTTAATTTAGCAAAGTCTTCATAAAAGATCTTAAAATTTGCTAAAAAATGTCAAAATTTCCTTTTCAAAATACCAGTTTCAAAGTTTTTAAGGGGATGAACCCTATCTTACCCTTTTCTTTACATCATCAAGCACTGCCAAAAGTTCTTTCTTTTTTAAAGACTTCAGCTTTGAAGAATGCCCGGGAGATAGTCCATCGATGGAATTCTCTAACCTCCTCCCAATTCCACAATCGCTGCCATAATTCTATGTACCTCAGAACCAGACTAACGTAAGTCCATTTTCGTAACTTTTCAGCAGACGGCGCAAATGATTGCCGAATACATGCAAAAGATGGGACTCGTGCTCTTTTAATGATGCTAAATAATTGTGAAGGAATTTGTTTTATAGAATAACGTTCTCTTGGGTCAATCCGGAATAAGATTCTACACACAATGAATCAATAAAGTGAAAATTGCCATTTTTGGACTTACGTCGTTCTGGTTCTGAGGTACAGAATTATAGTATCAGGTGCGGATCCAGAGGGGAGGAGTCACAAGTAGGGATGCAACGAATAGTGATTTGGCCGAATACCGAATACCAAATATTCGGCCAAACTCAAGGCCGAATATTCGGCTATTCGGCCACCGAATAGTTAACTTGTTTTTGTTAATAATCAAAGCAAAGGTTGCATTTAAAGCACACTTTTGTATGATTATGAGTTCAATATAGATTATTAAAGATTTTAAAAAATAATTTGGTGTATTTTTTTTTTAAATGGTAGCATTAGTTCAAATTTCAAAAATATTCGGCCAAAAAATTACTAAAATGAAGACCAAAGAAAAATGTACTTCCTTACCAATTGTTCTTAAAGACCAAAGCTCCATATTTAAGCTTCTAAAAAAGTATTTCATAAAACTCTTCCAAATAAATAAGGGGAAAAATAAACTGAAATGATTCAGCATGGAAATGTATCATACAGTATACAGTTTTTCATTGTATTTAGTGTTAACATTTACAAAAATTAGTAGCAACAAACCATATTTCTCTATGAGAAATGTTAATATTTGTAGGTATTCCAACAAAAAAAAATTTCTTTAGATAACTCATAGACTTTTATTCGTGTAGGCACCAAGACAGAAATCGACTGTTATCGTTCTTAGAAATCGAATTTGAAAAATCGAAATGGTTTAAGTAGTGAGAATTAAATTTCCGAACCTATCTTAACAGAGCAGAAAGTGAATTTCGGAACGAGATGCTCACTACATTTACCTAATGAAATGAACACTTATTTTCCAAATTTGGTAAAATTTTAAGAAAAGAAAAAAAAAGAGACCTATCTTCTAAAAATGTTTTCTACTTCATAATCTGTTTGCACAGAAAAAACTTAGCTTTATGATTTTCACAATTGCAAATATTACAAAGAATATTTTTGAAATGTTATGAATCGAAATTAACAATGCTTTTTTTATATTTTAAATTCTCATATTCAATTTTTTAAATAAAAGTTTGGGAAGGAAGCATATTTCTATCATACTATTTCATTTTTTACGCATTTTATTTTGATAAAGAAAGAACTGACCGTTGTTTCATGTATGATTTATGCTTAAATTTTATTAATTTAAATCTTATATGTACAACAATTAGTTTCATAAAATAAGTATACCAACACTTGTAATAAGAAAGAAAAAGTATTTTATTTTTCTGCTTTATTCTATGATTTTGTAGATTATTTTATGTATTAAGATGGTTTGTAGTAAACCCAGTTTAAGTTGACAATAAAATTAGTGAATACCCTCAAAAATGACTAAGTATCATAGTATAACAAGATTGCACTTAAAATGCCCATTAAACATGATAAGAATAATTAAAAATGTATAAAACTTTAAAATTGCGAAAATTAAATATTTTTTTTGCACAGTATTCGGCCAAGGCCGAATAGTAAAATAGGTATTCGGCCTCGGCCGAATATTCGTTGCATCACTAGTCACAAGGGTTATGATCCCTTCCTTAAACGACCAAATATAGCTTAAAACTATTTTGAAACATCTATTTCAAAAAAATCGCCAAATATCCTCCCCCCCCCCCCCCACCATTTTCGCACAAAATTGCACCTTGACCCCTCTCTTTCCGAAAATGACCCCCTTCTAAACCGGAAACTGGTTCGGCCCTTATATACTATAACTGCATTTTTAAAGCTACAATTCCGAAGCATTTATGGAAGAGAACCTTCGAAGACTCTTCCTTATGTCATCAAAATATATTCAAAAATCAACAGTACAGCTTCAAAAAAAATTTCGCCCCCTCACTTTCAATCCCTACTTGCCGCCACTGAAGGCAATCGACCACGAATATATTGTCGGCAACATGCTGAAATTGCGAATGTGAAAATTGGCACTTTTCAGGAGAGCCAAAACACTGAATATAATTTTTTCACACCTGATGCATTTGGTTTTTCAAGTTTTAAATTTTTATAGATATCTTTAAAGTAAAACTATCGTTTGAAGGTATGATTTAAACTTTAATTATTTGTACATTCAAACTTTAAAATTATTTTGATGAGATGCTTTTAGTAAAAAGATCTAGTGACATTGAATGAACAACAGCCGTCCAATGTAATCCAGAACTTTTTTTTCTTCAAATACATAATCAATAGATTTTCCCCACTCCTCCTAAGCACTATGTTGACAGAAACTTGCCAACCTTGCTTTAGCAGTGGGCGGTTGTTTCTAAATTGAAATGAATAAGAAAAAAGCAATGGTTTTAAGGGCAGTGATAGAAATGTTGAAGAAATTAGAGACCTGCAAAGGAAAAAGCTTAAATGGGGGAGACACTAAATCAGAGTTCTACTGTGTATTAGGGTGTATCGAAAAAACCTTTTTTTCGAAATTCAATTTACTAAGTTGATAAAAAGTTGCCCCTACCTACCCTTATATTCCACAAAAAATTTCAGTCTAATCAGAAATTGTTTAGGTGTTCCGCACGAGGCCTGAAATTTGTGAATTTCTTCAAAAATATTATTTTTTTTTCTAATTTTTTTTAATATTAAGAATAAATGTTAAAAATAGTTCAAGTTGAAAAATGTACACAGCAAAGTCGGGGAACAAAATTGGGTTTGAAAAAAGTATATTAAACAACATTTAGATCTCCCACATTTATTCTAAACTTACGTAATTTTCACCAAAACTAGCATTTTACAAGGCCGTGCGGCTTGTATTTGAAGTTAAAAATCAACGTAAATAAAGCACAAATAGGGTAGAAAGTACAGCAAATAGCTATTTCAAGGCTACAATGGAGCCCCTTCATCAGTGCAAGAAGCTCAGCAAACAACATGAAAGCTGTAAGAGAACTGACTCAGTTCTCTCAGTTCTCTTACAGCTGTAAGAGAACAGCTCAGTTCTCTTACAGCTTTCATGTTGTTTGCTGAGCTTCTTGCACTGATGAAGGGGCTCCATTGTAGCCTTGAAATAGCTATTTGCTGTACTTTCTACCCTATTTGTGCTTTATTTACGTTGATTTTTAACTTCAAATATAGTTCAGCACAAAGCCTATTTGATCATTTTTCATGCGGCTTGGCTAGAAACTTGTTTATGAATGTGGAATCTAACTGAATTAACACTTGAAACTGGGAATCATCTGTGATTTATGTGGAGTAAAAAATAAAATAATATAAACTATAAACAGAATCTAAGCCCCTCGTCACACAGTGCCCGCGTTCTATCGGGGCCCCGTGATAGTAAACGAAATACAGCGCCGCTAGCGTAGCTGCTATAGGATTGTAGAAGAACATATATCTTTGGTTGAGGAAACAGACTCGAAATATTTCGGACATGATGCTCCAGTAAATGGCCCAGGGAAATAAATTGTAGCCTTTATAGCTTCAGTTTCATGATTTATGGAAAAAAAAGTTCTATTGATAAAAAACATAAAAGTTATCGGTTGTGATGGCACATCAGTGAACACTGGAAAATCGAATGGTGTTATTAGACACTCAGAAAAGTCTTTAGAACCCTCACTACAAGCCGCGTGGTATGTTTTCTTCATTTAATGAATTACCACTTAGAAAGTTAACTCTTGATAGGCCGACTACTGGACAAAATTCTTTTAGTTGACCTATTGGAGAATTCTTACAAGATTGCTGAGATCTACCAGTCATGAACAAGATAATAGAACGCGTTTTACCAGAAGTTGATGTCAAAGAATTGAGTCAAAAATACTTATGGGAAGTGTCTAAAGCTGTAATGTCTGGCAAATGTTCTCAAAATTTAGCAGAAAAGAACCCTGCAAGCTTTTCCCAAGCAAGATGGCTCACGATGGCAAAGAGTTTTGAGGCTATACATCGCAACTAGTGATACAAGATCAGAGTTAAGTAAACTTTCAGAATGTATAATAAAGGCTTATGCTCTCTGCATTTTTACAATCGAATCTCAGCATAAAATTATTCATGCATATAAGCATTTTTTAAGATCATAGATTGCAGCAAGTATTTGGATACAAATCTCCAGAATGTTATCCATTCCACATTGTACAGAAGTAATCTTGCATGGGAAAAGCTTTCAGAGTTCCTTTCTGCTAAATTTTGAGAACATTTGCCAGACATCACAGCTTTAAACAAATCCCATAAGTTTTTTTGACTCAATTCTTTGACAACAACTTCTGATAAAACGCGTTTTGTTTTCTTAAAGTTCATGACTGGTAGATCTCAGCAATATTGTAAGAGTTCTCCAATAGGTCAACTAAAATAATTTTGTCCAGTAGTCGGCCTATCAAGAGCCACCGTTAACTTCCTAAGTGGTAATTCATTAAATGAAGAAAACATACCACGGCTTGTGGTGAGGGTTCTAAAGACTTATCTGAAAGTCTAATAGCATCATTCGATTTTCCAGTGTTAACTGATGTGCCATCACAACCGATAGCTTTTATGTTCTTTATCAATAAAACTTTTCTTTTCTATAAATCAGGAAACGGAATCTACAAACGCTACAATTTCTTTCCCTGGGGCCATTTACTGAAGCACCATGTCTGAAATATTTCGAGTCTGTTTCCTCAACCAAAGATATATGTTCTTCTACAATCCTATAGCAACTACGCTAGCGGAGCTGTATTTCGTTTACCATCACGGGGGTCCCTATAGAACGCGGGCACTGTGTGTGTGACGAGGGGCGTAGATTCTGTTTATAGTTTATATTATTTCACTTTTTACTCCACATAAATCACAGATGATTCCCAGTTTCAAGTGTTAATTCAGTTAGATTCCACATTCATAAACAAGTTTCTAACCAAGCCGCATGGCCTTGTAAAATGCTAGTTTTGGTGAAAATTACGTAAGTTTAGAATAAATGTAGGAGATCTAAATGCTGGTTTAACATACTTTTTTTCAAACCCAATTTTGTCCCCCGACTTTGCTGTGTTCATTTTTCAACTTGAATTATTTTTAACATTTATTCTTAATATTTTTAAAAAATTAGAAAAAAATAATATTTTTGAAGAAATTTACAAATTTTGGGCCTTGTGCGGAACACCTAAACAATTTCTGATTAGACTGAATTTTTTTGTGGAACATGTGGGTAGGTAGGGGCAACCTTTTATCAACTTAGTAAATTGAATTTCGAAATTTTTTTTTTCGATACACCCTACTGTGTATCACGATCCTATCAGATGTGAAGAACAATAACAGTAATCAGCTCATAAATGTCATCATAAATATTGTGCAATAATAAATTCAGGCTGCATATTAAAATTTTCATTCATTAAATTTACTCAATGTTTGAACTCATTCAGAGTCTGTTGCATGCAATTAATTGAGCTTCTCTTTTCTTTTCATAGACCTTTGAACAAGAATCAGTTGAGAAGCTGAAAGTGACCGCCCCATTGCCGGATCTACTTCTTTAATTTCTTGGTGGAGTTCATTCCATTTGACTAAAATAAAAGTAAGGAAAGCCTTTTGATTTATGTTCCAAGAATCTTACTACAGTCAAACCTGCTTATTTCGCAAACCTCTCTATGTCGAAATTTTTCAATTTCCCTGCTTTTACAGCATAAATTTGATGTTTTTTCTCATGTTTATGTCGAATGATTATGCCCGAAAACCTGTATACAGTCAAACCCCTCTATAGAGAACCCCCGGTTATAGCGAACCTTTTCATTGGTCCGATCTAAAACTCTGTGTCAGTAATGTAACTTTGTTCGCTTATAACGATCCACAAAGCCTGAAAAATCGGCTATAACGATCCTAAAAAACTGGCGAAACCCAATCCTCACTTTGCAAGAAATTTTTCCTCTCAAAATCTATAGTCACCATCGTTTCTGCTAATGAGAAAACATAAACGGTTGTAAGAAATTGCAAAAAGCAGAAAGAGAAACTGTGGACAGTTTTTTTGTGACTGAAAACATTGACAAAATGAAGACATATGCAATTATGATATTCATTATCATAGCATATTACCGAATTTGAACTATTTTTTGGAAATTCGGATATAGCGAACCCTCGGTTATAACGATCACTCAATTTGGTCCGTTGAGGGTTCGTTATAGCGGGGTTTGACTGTATCTCGAATTTTGACGACTCGCATTTTTGAATTTCATCTCCGGCCACCTTTATCAATGGTATAACTTGGAGACAAAGATCATCTTACTTCTGCACAATCATTCAAATGCTTCATACTGAAAGGCATGCATTAACTTGCTACCGATATAGTCATCACAATGAGTAAAACGTGGACTCACAACATGTCGTACAGTAAAACATTCAACAATATCAATGTACAACAATCTATTAAGTATTTGAGTTTGTTCCAATTGCTTTTTTTTTTTACATTTTATCACAACCTCTGTTCCTCGAAACCTCCGTATCTCGAATTTTTCTTCTGTCTCGTGAAATATGAGATAGACAGGTTTGACTGTATAGCGAGTGGTGTAGCCATTTAAGCATTCAGAAGTGAATATAGTCAGTTTCAGTCTCTTTTTGCATGGCTGTCTGGGATCTTACGTGGCTGTCTAAAGGCAGCGGAGAACAAAGAAAATCACGTACAAGGTGAAATTACTGTTTTCACTACTGCTCTCCTAGGGTTGTTTTGCGCATATTTCCAGTATGAAAACCTGGTTTTTGCTTACTCTTCAGAATAAACCACGATATGCAATACACCGCCAACTCTGCCATTTCGATTCATGGACTGCAGTTTCGCTCTTATTGTTCGCTCATCAGCATGGAATACGAAAGTGAACGAGTCGGAGGCAAAAATCCTCTTATAGAGCAAAGAGAGCGAAAAAAACCGGTAACTAAATATGATCGCACTACCCCTCATTCTGCATATAAACATGCAACACCCTACATAATGTTCATATATATACCCTAATTTATAATTGAGACAAAAAAATTTCATTTATTTGTTCATAAAAGAAAAGGCTTCTTACAAAAAAAAAAAAAACTGGAAATTATAAGCATATTCTGAAACATGAAGTTAGTCATTTTAAAACTGAATGAAATGGACATAACGCTAATAAAAGAAACTAATAGCCTTTATATTTCAAGTTAAATTCCTTCCTTTTAATTTGCTGATGAATCACATAAAGTAATTTACCTTTGTCCGTCGTTATTGATTTTTCCAACGAAGTTTCAGTGTTTTTTCTGGACTGAAATTGAAAATGTTGACCCGGATGGTTTTTTCCTCAAACAAGATGTCATGGAGTCTCTCTTTTCATACTTAAATTCAATATAGTATTCAAATTGATCTAAAATTTTCCAATCCAAAAATAATAGTTGTTCGCGAAATAACCACCGCCATGAAGAGACAGAATCAATAAAGGAAGCCATTTTGAAAAAAAAAAAAAAAACTTGATATTTCTAGTATTTTCTATACTTAAGAGCCTGTATTTTGAAAATCAGACAAAAAAGGGAAATTTTGGCAGTGATATTTTTTTATTTTTCTCATTTTTTATATGTGAAAGTAAGTCATGAGAAGTGAACATTCTGAAATTTTTA
The DNA here is from genome assembly GCA_038373865.1 of Uloborus plumipes. NCBI lineage: Eukaryota > Metazoa > Arthropoda > Arachnida > Araneae > Uloboridae > Uloborus > Uloborus plumipes. Next base: position 50,305 of record JAXGGA010005358.1, on the reverse strand, counting down.
GTGTTCCAAAAAATTTTGTTCTCTTATTAAAAATTCTCGAAGTTTGATGTTTTGCAGCACTTTTTTTTGGTAAAACGACTGAAAGACACATTTCAGTGCGCTGTAGTTTTTTACAGAAACACCACCCCAAGGTTATGTTTACATTTATCGATTGTCTGGTTATGAGGACTCCATAGTTATAAGGTGTGTTGCTTTTTTTAGTTAACTTTTAGGAACTGAGCGGTACACATGTCGTACCATAAATCTTTTTTCTTTAGAGGACGGGGTTGAATGTTTCACTCGAATCCTTTGGAGTCGAGGATTTTTCAAGCTTTCATACATCTGGTACAACAGTTTATACCTTCTCTTTTCAATGAAAATAAATCTGTGGTTCAACTGTCGTACTACCTGGGTCGATAGAAAAATTTCTATATGAACAGCCCGGATCCAAAACATTAAGGGGCAAAGATGGTTTTTAGTCCATTTTCACTTGACTTTGAACTGCATTATTTCACCCTTAAAGCAACCCCCCGAAATTTTTTTGGCATATACTGAAAATTTATACTATGAAGAGAATATGTGGTACGAAAATTGTTTAATATCTCGTTGCTTTGAAGAGAAAAAGACTTAGAAATTTATCACATTTTTAAAATTTGTGGTTTTTTGATCGCATTTAACTCAAAACTGCAACCCGAGAGAAAAATAACTTTTATGAATTGTGGAACCTACAGATGTGTAGAATAACGTAAAGAAGAAAGTTGCATGGGGTCTCGTCTAGTTTTCAAGAAAATAATTTTTTTTGTAGCTCATTTATATGCTTTTTCTCATAGTAAAATGTGTAAATCAAGTATGTCAGATCAGCTAAAACTTTAAGTATATAGTAATGATACATTTAAATTTGTATAGAAAAAGAAAAAAAGACTAAAAACACTTAGTTTTGTCGAAATTTTTAGTTTTTTAATTGCACTTAACTCAAAAACCGGGAAATCCGGAGAGAACTATTAAATGCACATATTACTAGCTTTGAAATATTGGGAAAAGTAAATTCGGTGCGGTATCTTCAGATTTATTCTAGTGAAAGGTCAGTGACCTCCCGAAAAAATTTGCTGATGATTTGGCAAATTTGGAAACAGTATTTGCTAAAGGAATTTCCTAATTTTTCCGAATAATAAGATACGATCAAGCACACACGTAAAAAATAAATAAATAGAAAATTTCAATGTTGCAATTTTTGTTTCCAAATTGCTAAATCTTCTGAATTTTTTTCAGAACGTTAAATTTTTCTGGAGGTCACAGTCACCTCCTTTGACTTCCCATTAGGGAACCTCTAAAAGTACCTCACAGTATTTACTTTTTTGAATATTTCTAGTCATTGCCCAGCTAGTAATATGTAAATTCAATAATTCCCTCAGTAACTATTTATCGTTTTTTTATGTACAATAAAAACCGAGAAGTTCTAAAAATTCAGAAACAATTAAGTGATGTGAGTCTTTTTCTTTCTCTATACACACATATATAATTTATTATTATATCCTGTAAGATTTTGCAGATCTGACCATACTGGACGCATTTTACTACGAGCAAACGTATCAAAATGAGCTACACATTTTTTTTTCTTTAAAACAGAAGAGACCCCAGGCCACTTTCTTTTTTACATTGTTTTACACATATGCAGTAGGGTGGGGCGAAAAATAAAAAGTTTTTCAGATCAACTTCTAATAGTTGCCAAAAGTTGTCTTTGGTGATAGTTAGCTTTTGTGCAAAATTTGAGAAAAATCGGTTAATATCTTCAGGGGGCGCTGCGATCGCAAAATTTGGCCATAGCTTTTATCAGGATTTTATGGTTAAAATATCAAAAAGAATGCCTTTAGCTAGTCTCTTTGCATTTTTTTTTACTCAAAAGATGTTTTCATGCATTAAAGCATATGAAATGACTCACAAACATTATTTTATATGATATATTTATATTTCAAAAAAAAATCACTTTTTTTCACGTTTTTGTTTCTTTTTAAATGTTTGAAATATAAATATATCATATAAAATAATTTTTTGTGAGTTATTTCATATGCTTTGAATGCATGAATATATCTTATGAGTAAAAAAAAATTGCAATGAGATTAGCTAACGGCATTATTTTTCATATTTTAACCATAAAATTCATAACAAAGCTATAATAAAACTTTGCGATCGCAGCGACCCCTGAAGATATGAACCGATTTTTCTCAAATTTTGCACAAAAGCTAACTATCACCAAAGACAACTTTTGGCAACTATTAGAAGTTGATCTGAAAAACTTTTCATTTTTCGCCCCACCCTAATATGCAGGTATCATATCATATTACAAAATAAATAAATAAGCAAATTTCAATGTTGCAATATTGTTTCCAAATTTGCTGAATCGTCAGCAAAATTTTTCGGGAGGTCACTGAGACCTCCCACTAGAATACCTCTAAAGATACCTCACAGAATGTACTTTTTCCAATATTTCAAAGCTAGTAGTATGTGCATTCAATAGTTCTCTCAGTAATGATTTATCTTTTTTTGAGTTAATTGCAATTAAAACAATGAATATTATAAAAATTTAGACAAAACTAGGTGTTTTTAGTCTTTTTTCTCTTTCTCTATACTAATTTAAATACATCATTACTATATGCTTAAAGTTTCAGCAGATCTGACATACTTGATTTACACATTTTACTATGAAAAAAAAAGCATTAAAATGAGCTACAAAAAAATTATTTTCTTGAAAACGAGACGAGACCCCACGCAACTTTTTTTTTACACTAGTCTACGCATCTGTAGGTTCCATAATTCATAAAAGTTATCCTTTTCTAGGGTTGCTGTTTTGAGTTAAATGCAATAAAAAAAACCACAAATTTTGAAAATTTGATAAATATCTAAGTCTTTTTTCCTTCAAAGCAATGAGATATTGAACAATTTTTGTACCACATATTCTCTTCATAGTATAAACTTTCAGTATATGTTAAAAAAAAATTCGTGGGGTTGCTTTTAGGGGGAAAGAACGCAGTTCAAAGTCGAGCAAAAATGGACTAAAACCATACTTTGCGGCCCCTTAACGAAAAAAAGCAAAACACCCCAACTCAAATTACTATGGGGTCCTTATAACCAGACACTGTACAATAAGGTGGATTGAAAAAATTTGTTTTGGAATTTCAAATCGGCCCGGGTGAAAAGTTTTCCACTAAGACTAACGGATAAAATCTTCATACCCGAGCTCTGCCTTAAAATTTACAAGTTGTACCGTTCCCATGTGCGATCGCTCGTCGGCATTCTAATTTCACATTAGCTACCAGTTTTTTTCGGCTCTCTTTGCTATATAACAGGATTTTTGCCTCCAACTCGTTCACTTTCGTATTCCATGCTGATGAGGGCATAATAAGCCTGAAACTGCAGTCCATGGTTCGAAATGAACGAGTTGGCGGTGAATTGCATCTAAAGTATTGTTTTTAAACTGTCTTTGTGAAAGTATGAGTCTAAGTTTAGTATTGAAAACTGTATGCATTTTGCTTTTTTTTCTCTCTTCTATAACAAAATCGCTATTTTTATTTTTAGTTTGGAGCTCAAACAAGGGAATGCGTATGAGTCTACAGCTGAGAAGTGTCGTCTTCTGACTCCATTTTGCTCAAAGTTGAAGCTTAAAATGCAAAGTAACACGAAGGACAAGGCATATTCATGTGAATTTTGTGAAACGTCATTTAGTTACATTTCACAACTGAAAGTACACCTAAGAAGGTATACTGGAGAAAAGCCATATTCTTGTGATTATTGTAAAATGGCATTTTCTCAGAATTCATCGTTAAAAATGCATTTGAGGATACATACTAGAGAAAAACCATATTCTTGTGATTATTGTAAAAAGGTATTTTCGCATAGTTCATCGTTAAAAATGCATTTGAAAATACATACCGGAGAGAAACTGTATTCTTGTGATATTTGTAAAAAGGCATTTTCTCGGAGTGCAAACTTGAAAATACATTTGAGGATACATACTAAAGAAAAACCATATTCTTGTGATTATTGTAAAAAGGCATTTTCTCATAGTTCATCGTTAAAAATGCATTTGAAAATACATACCGGAGAGAAACCGTATTCTTGTGATATTTGTAAAAAGGCATTTTCTCAGAGTGCAAACTTGAAAACACATTTGAGGATACATACTAAAGAAAAACCATAAAGTGATTCTTGTAAAATGGAATTTTCTCAGAATGCACAATTGAAAAGACATTTGAGGATACATACTAAAGAAAAACCGTATTCTTGTGATATTTGTAAAAAGGCATTTTCTCGGAATGCACACTTGAAAACACATTTGAGGATACATACTAAAGAAAAACCATATTCTTGTGATAATTGTAAAATGGAATTTTCTCTTAGTGCAAACTTGAAAACACATTTGAGGATACATACTAAAGAAAAACCATATTCTTGTGATTATTGTAAAAAAACATTTTCTCATAGTTCAAATTTAAAACAGCATTTAAGGATACATACTGAAGAAAAACCATATTCTTGCGATATTTGTATGAAAGTATTTACTTGCAGTTCAAACTTGAAAAGACATTTACGAAAACATGCTGGTAGACCGTAATCTAGACAAGTCGTACTTTTGGGAATACTTTAAAAACCTATTTTCTGATAGTTTAAGTTTGTAAACATATTTGAGGAAAGAACTATACTCGACGGCCACCTTTCTTGACTAAAGAGAACTAAGCTGAGACCAAACAAAGGAAGTAGTTCCTTGCGCGGTGTCCGAAGTTCGGGTGAAATTAGATCCTTCCCCTTAGCAATCGGATTAGAGTTCTTCATCTACGCATATGTAGCCTTTTTTTGCCATAATATTCGTAATTATTTTCAATTTTACGAACGGCGCGGAAGCGTAATCCATTTGAATCGGACGCGCCAGCCGATAAGAGTTCACGCACAGTTGGCGATCTCCTCTAATTCGCCAAGAAGATTTCTGTTGATTCCGTTTTTTTTCCGCGCGTAGTGATGTCGGTGTCAACATAAGTTGCTGTCCAGTATATACTGCCTTGCTAAGCCTGAGCTTTTTTTCTTGAGATTGTGAAGGATCATATTAAAACTGCTACAGAACACACTTTACAATGGTTTTGTGCTGCTATCTGTTAATAATGGATTGAAACAATACCAAGGTACTCATTGAATACTATTATTTAGTTGAAAATTTCATTTTGGGGAAATTCAGACCCTTTTTTGGGTCGTCCTTAAAAAGGGACGCTAGGCTTAAAGGATTAAGGTGCAGATACGATTTTTGTGCTTGGCACGGCAGTATAGTCTTAATGTGACATATGTAAAGTGGCATTTTTTTTAAATTTAAATTTGAAAATGAACTTAAAAGTACACATTCTAAAATGACCCCTTTCTCTTGTGAGTAGTGTCAAAAGACATTTATTCAAACGACATTATTGGATACGAAGCAAAGAGAATCCGTCAAACGCAATCCATGAGATTGTTGAAAAAATCACTTTCTCATGAGTGCTTTGCTATACTACGCTGCAAAGTTTCTAGGCAACGACGTCACGACGCGTCGAAGAAACATTGGAAAACCGAGTTGACAGATCAGACGCCTCGCTCACTAGCGACCTTCTTACCAAATCAGAGGAGATCGCTGTACTTTGTTGCTTTTAACTGGGATATCAAGTTTAGAAATTTTGCGTTATCTCCATGGAGAGTGTTCGGAAGAAAGCAGCTCCACTCTTTTTTTAATGCACTGCTGTTGAGGCATTTAATTTATTTTATGTTTGATTTATTTTATGCTCCTCTGTTACTTTAACAAGTTTAGAAATTTTGCGTCATCTCCATGGAAAGCAGCTCCACTCTTTTTTTAATGCACTGCTGTTGAGGCATTTCATTCATTTTGTGTTTCATTTATTTTATGCTCTTCTGTTACTTTTAATTGGAGTGTCAAGTTTAGAAATTTTGCGTCATCTCCATGGAAAGTGGCATTTATTTTATGCTCCTCTGTTACTTTAACTGGGGTATCAAGTTTAGAAATTTTGCGTCATCTCCATGGAAAGTGTACGAAAGAAAGCAGCTCCACTTTTTTTTAATGCACTGCTGTTGAGGCATTTCATTTATTTTATGTTTCATTTATTTTATGCTCCTCTGTTACTTTAACTGAGGTATCAAGTTTAGAAATTTTGCGTCATCTGCATGGAAAGTGTACGAAAGAAAGCAGCTCCATCCTCTTTTTAATGCACTGCTGTTGAGGCATTTCATTTATGTTATGTTTGATTTATTTTATGCTCCTCTGTTACTTTAACTGAGGTATCAAGTTTAGAAAATTTGCGTCATCTCCATGGAAAGTGTACGAAAGAAAGCAGCTCCACTCTTTTTTTAATGCACTGCTGTTGAGGCATTTCATTTATTTTATGTTTGATTTATTTTATGCTCCTCTGTTACTTTAACTGGGGTATCAAGTTTAGAAATTTTGCGTCATCTCCATGGAAAGTGTACGAAAGAAAGCAGCTCCACTCTTTTTTTTAATGCATTGCTGTTGAGGCATTTCATTTATTTTATGTTTGATTTATTTTATGCTCCTCTGTTACTTTAACTGGGGTATCAAGTTTAGAAATTTTGCGTCATCTCCATGGAAAGTGTACGAAAGAAAGCAGCTCCACTCTTTTTTTAATGCACTGCTGTTGAGGCATTTCATTCATTTTGTGTTCATTTATTTTATGCTCCTCTGTTACTTTTAACTGGGTTATCAAGTTTAGAAATTTTGCGCCATCTCCATGGAAAGTGTACGAAAGAAAGCAGCTCCACTCTTTTTTTAATGCATTGCTGTTGAGGCATTTCATTCATTTTGTGTTTTATTTATTTTATGCTCCTCTGTTACTTTTAACTGGAGTATCAAGTTTAGAAATTTTGCGTCATCTCCATGGAAAGTGTACGAAAGAAAGCAGCTCCACTCTTTTTTTAATGCATTGCTGTTGAGGCATTTCATTTATTTTATGTTTGATTTATTTTATGCTCCTCTGTTACTTTTAACTGGAGTATCAAGTTTAGAAATTTTGCGTCATCTCCATGGAAAACACTACGAAAGAAAGCAGCTTCACTCTTTTTTTAATGCACTGCTGTTGAGGCATTTCATTTTTTTATGTTTCATTTATTTTATGCTCCTCTGTTACTTTAACTGGGGTATCAAGTTTAGAAATTTTGCGTCATTTCCATGGAAAGTGTACGAAAGAAAGCAGCTCCATCCTCTTTTTAATGCACTGCTGTTGAGGCATTTCATTTATTTTATGCTCCTCTGTTACTTTAAACTGGAGTATTTAGTTTAGAAATTTTGCGTCATCTCCATGGAAAGTGTATGAAAGAAAGCCGCTCCACTCTTTTTTTAATGCACTGCTGTTGAGGCATTTCATTCATTTTGTGTTCATTTATTTTATGCTCCTCTGTTACTTTTAACTGGGTTATCAAGTTTAGAAATTTTGCGCCATCTCCATGGGAAGTTTTCGAAAGAAAGCAGCTCCACTCTTTTTTTAATGCACTGCTGTAGAGGCATTTCATTTATTTTGTGTTTCACTTATTTTATGCTCCTCTGTTACTTTTAACTGGGGTATCAAGTTTAGAAATTTTGCGTCATTTCCATGGTAAGTGTACGAAAGAAAGCAGCTCCACTCTTTTTTTTAATGCATTGCTATTGAGGTATTTCATTTATTTTATGTTTCAGTTATTTTATGCTCCTCTGTTACTTTTAACTGGGGCATCAAGTTTAGAAATTTTGTGTCATCTCCATGGAAATTGTACGAAAGAAAGCAGCTCCATCCTCTTTTTAATGCACTGCTGTTGAGGCATTTAATTTATTTTATGTTTTTCAAATGAGGTTTGCGTTTTTATTTATATTCTCGTATCTTGGTTATTTCTAACTAACAAACCTAATGCTAAATAGCTTGTACAGTCGAACCCCTCTATAGCGAACCCGGGGTATAGTGAACTCCCGGTTATAGAGACCTTTTTATATGGTCCGAACTGAAACCCTATGCCATTAATGTAATTTTGTACGCTTATAACGATCCACAAACCTTGAAAATTCGGGTTTTTTTTCTGAACCTGTCCTAGTGACATTCTTCAGCGATTGTTCACCATTTTCTACAATGCTTACACCTTTTTCTCTGAAATAGCCCAGTCCAAACCACGTTCCCCCCTTTTTGTTCCCTTTGATATGCAGCTGTTTTTTCAAAGATGGAGGGAGGAAGGAGCCACTGGCCCCCTCAAATTTCAACGGGTTTTAGTCAAAAGACGAGATTATTGGTCATTCAAGCGTTTGTTCTGATTTTTAGTTTCTCTTCCATTGCTTTGCTAATAGTGATAAGAGTGAACTTTGCAGTAACTATCGTGGCTAGCGGAAATAAACGAAAGGCATTTTCTGCGGAAGAAAATGTTCAATTCATCCGAAAATTTGAAATTTTTGAAATTCAACCATCACTTCGCAAGAAATTTTCCCTTTCGAAAGGTACTGCAGCCACGATTTGGAAGAATCGTGATTCCATTAACCATTATGGCTACTAGTTATTTCTAACACTTTAATTTATTACCTATACTATTAATGAAGACATTGTGCAATTATATAGCAAATTACCGAATTCCGACTTTTCCTTTTTGGAAAATTGGATATAGCGAACCCCCGGCTATAGCGATCACTCAGGTCGGTCCGTTGAGGGTTCGTTATAGCGGGGTTTGACTGTATATGTTTATGTATGTATTTTGACAATTGATTTGCATCCGATTTAAGAATCGCTTTTTTCTCATTTTTGATGCTTATTACCCTTAGTTAGGGGACAATTGAATGAAATATCTTTTTATTTGTATTAGGGATGCAGCGATAAGCAAATTGGCCGATTACCCATTAATCGGCTGGGCCGATTAATGATAATTTTGATTGTTTTTCTACTACCGATTTTACCATCACTGATTTCTCCAAGTTTAGAAATAGTCAGTAATTTATTTCTGAGAGAAGATTTTTTTTTCCATTTTCCTAGTTTTCACAAAATAATTTCAATATTTGTTCAAATTTCTTAGAACCAATTTTCATATTATTATCAATAATATTATTAACACATTGTTAGTTATATTAATTGGACATAAAAATTAAAAAAAAAAAAAATGAGAGGGGGAGTCTGTGGCGAGCACTCCAATTTAGGAGTGCTTTCAATCCATATTTTTTAATAATTAGTAACAATTTAATTCAATACTTATATTCCTTGATAAGTAGAGGTTAACTAAAAGCACTGTGCTAAGGAGGAAACTATAGCCACATGAAAAATGTGTAGCAACATTGTCTACGTGTTTGTATATCTATTCAAAGTAGGAGACTTAATTAAAAAAAACTTTATATCATTTGTGAGGATTATTGTTACTGTTAATAAAATTATTCATCATAGTTTCTTTGTGAAGGTGTACTTTAAAGAATAATATTTTAAAAATATATTCTCTGCCGATTAATTGGCCCGATTTTGCCGATTATTAATGATCGGTAAAATGGCCGATTAATCGGTGCATCCCTAATTTGTATTAAAATATCACAAATTAAAAAATTTCGAGCGAAATTCTTTGTCCTTTATGAAAATCCAAATGTTAAAAATATTTAATTTGAAGCTCTGATTTAATTTTATTTTTGCTTCAATTATGTGGATAGTAAAAATAATATTTTCATGGAAGAGCTTTTAATTATCATTCTGAAGTAAGTTTATTTGAATTTTTTCTGTTTCTTTTTCATACTTTTAACGCCTTAATTTTGAAAATTGCGATCTCTTTACATCCGCTGTAAAAATCGGATATTTATCATTTTCGATGCTTGCTATTCCTTGTGGAAAGGCAAACAAAAAACTTTTCTTTTTCTTTTAATTAAATCATTAAAGTAAAAGAGTTTTAATCAAAATTTCATGCTCTTTAAGAGTGTCAAATATCAGAAACTTAAATGGCAAATCTCTGGCTAAATTTTATTTTTGTTTTAACCAGGGTATCAATGATTTAAATCAGTGGTTCTCAACCTTTTCACGGCTAACGCCCCCTTAAGAGGTGAAAATTTTTCTAACGCCCCCCTTTATGTTAAAAGTGAGGGAGTTTGCGAAACGAGGTAAAAAGCTTAAAATAATTTTCTTCCAGAAATTTACAAAACGGTTAAACAACATATATTTTCCCTCAGTATACATTATTATAAAAATAATTAAAATGACAAATTTACAAATTTACAAATCTAGGCTTAAAAAATATTCTACTTTCAAAAGAAAATATTCTTCTTCAGAAATATTATGCTAGTGAGATATTTGTGCTTGGTGATTCAAAGCCAGTTTAATCAATCGGCTAAATATTTTTGGTAAGATGAAAGCGCAAAACCCCTCTATTTGGAGACGATTTCTCTTTTTTGTAACTAGGTCGGTGACAACACTGAATCCTCGTTTGACAAGGTTCCCACCTTGTTGTAGAGGGGAAAATAATTACAAAAAAATTGACAATAGCCCACAGAACAGGATAAAGGCTACTAATATTTCCTTGCAGCCAAAATCCTGCAACATTGTTAATATTGTGGAAACCAGATTTCCAAATTCATTGGTTGAAAGTTCAACCAATTCTTCCTGATACTGAACATCTGGTGTCTCAATGTTTTCAAAAGAGCTGATGACCCATTGAGGAACGTTCAGAGAAAAAATATCCTCAAAGCGCTTAGAGAAGTCTTTGTGCAAAGACTGAAGATGTCGATAATAAATGTGAGCATCATCAAAGGAGATTTCACTAAAAATAAACCATGAAAGTAAATGAATGAAATGAGAAAAAGCCAAAGCGAAAATACTGAGGTCAAACCAAACAGTCAAACTGGGCGAGCACTTTAAGCATTGTAATACGGTTGCTAGGTAAAATTTAGGAAAATAATCAAACCAAGGAAAATAATCAACTTGCACGAATACCCGCTCCCATCGAGATATTTTGAATAACTTTGGGGGAGACTTACTTTCCCATAGGGTACTAAGATAACTTAAGAGAAAATGGTGAAAGAAAATTACAAAAGTAAAAAAAAAAAAAAAAAAAAAACTAAATCGATGACGTTTAATGCTCTGCCTAAACCCTACTAGTGGGAAACACCCGAATGCAATTGGGATTTTTTTTCGCAGTATTTTGAATCCCCCATTAAATTTTGGCAATAAACATTAATATCTGGTATTCTAATCTAAGAATTATTCAGTCTGAAAACCAGTTTCGTTTAGCAACAATCAAAGTAGTCGACTAAAACTTTAGAACTAAATTGGACCATTTTCACTTACAGATGAAGTACGGTATTTTTTACAAGCATGATAATTACTAAGTAAGATATAGATGCATTACTAAAAAATTATATAAAGCTATTTGAAATAACATTGTAATAGTAGAAAGAATCAATCACCAATTCGGCTAAAAAATAACCAAGTGATGGTGTGTCTAATGCTTTTGAATTTCACCTGGCTGTGTGTGATCGAAATTAGTCAAATTGGCTAATGTTAGCCAAAATGTGAAGCCCTGATTGCAACTGCGATTAATTGTAGTATTTCTTCATAAGGTAGCATTCTCTTTCAAGGTTGTTGGATGCAAAAGATCACTAAAAAGCCAAATCGCTACAAAAGAGAGAAAGAGAGAGAGAAAAGGGGAAAAAAAAGCTAAGCAAAAAAGCTAAACTATTTTAAAAGCAAAACAGGCACCTTAGAAAAACCTAAGAAAATAAGATTATAGATTCCAGAGCGCATAAGTTGATTTAAAATTGGCACAAATAATTCAAGTTAGATTCGTGATTTAATACAATATTTAATATTGATTTTAATTCCATTTTTCCCACCGCCCCCCTATCGCCCAAAATATACCCACCGCCCCCCTACTGCCCAAAACATCTTCACCGCCCCTCAGCATCTTCCCACCGCCCACAGGGGGGCGGTACCGCCCCCGTTGAGAACCACTGATTTAAATCAATTGATTAAAATCTGATTTAAATCGCGATTTAAATCAATTGATTTTTTTTAAAAAAAATATCATTGATTTAAATCACTTTTTATTTTAATCCTCATAAAATTCTTTTGGACAATCCCAATTTCTTTATTTTTGCTATTTTCTTTTAGAGCTTTGATTTTCATCTAATAAATTGAAAAGTAATCCTACTCATCCCCCCTCCACAGATGGTGAAAGGTTGCAGTCCCCTAAAATTTTCCTAAAATTTTGAAAAATGATCCTAAAATTCCCTTACATTTTTTAAAAAGTCAACTGCGAGCTCTGTACATATCTTACGAAAAAAAAAAAAAAAAAACATCCTCAGCTGGTTATTTCCCATCTCTACACTTAACCAGTTGTTGAATTTTTTAATTTTATTCTTTTTTTTTAAATTTTCATTACAGTTAAAAAAGTCATATTTAATTTTAAAATTTTTGCATATAAATTTCTCATTGTACTTTTCATTGTAAATTTCTCATTTTATTAAAATTTCATGTAATTCTGCTTTATGTCTTTATTTTCTTTAATGTTTCTGTATAGTGTTTCATAATTTTGTTGATAATAAAAGTGATTAGAATCATGTGTATTTACATTGAATCCTATTTTACATCAAAGTTTTTTGGTGAAGTTTTACTTCAAAGGTGTTTTTGTTTTTTTAAAACTTGTAGGTAGGTCGTTCATAAATGAAAATTATTTAACAACTGAAGTTTCTAATTTTTTTTTTAAATAAAAAAAATCGGATTTAAATTTAAGAAATCCGATTTTTTTTATTTTAAAAAAATCATTGATTTTTTACACCCTTTAAAAAAAAAAAAAACTTTTATTTTTGGTTTAAACCGGGTTTTTTTAGTTTTAATATAATTTTCGAATTTTTTTTTTTTTTTTCAGAAAGTAATAAAAGTTTGGTGTAATTAATAATCAATCAATCTTCAACAGTCATAAAACCACATTTCTTAGCTATTTAAGGAGAAAAGAGCAAAACATTGTAATTTAATTACATCATTAAAATAGTTTTTCATAGGAAAATATTGATTGAAATAAACTCAATTAATATATTGGTATGAATGCATAGACTTCTCAGGAAATACTTCAAGAAGTAGATATGATGCAGGATGAGACAAAAAGTAGTGATGATCCAAGAAAAACATAATTTATTATATCAAAACAAATAATAATAATTATTAAATAAGGGCGGGTGGAGCATATTTTCAAGCATAATCGAAACAAATTCAAAAGGAAAAGTTTCACCTTATGATCTTGTAAACAAGTAAGCAGAAATAGCATTGTAATTCAAAATATAAAATGTACAGACTCCTTAGAAAAAGTAAATTAGTAGCAAATTCTGTTTCATGAAAAACAAATTTTGCAGAAAATGTAACATCTGCAAGAAATAGGGCATGCTAAATCTCCCATAGTTCCTAGCGCGCCTTAACGGAATTGGTGTAAGTTACTTCCGGCTATTCTGCCGCATTTGTATTATCATAGAAACTCCCGTGAGAAGTACCGATGCGTCTTCTATGCTCTTTTGACAACTTAAGTTTTTTTCTTTTTTTTGTTCAAAGAGCTGTTTGTGATGATTTCTTTCAAAATATCAATGTTTTAATCACAGACGTATTGTGGACAGTATTATTTTTAACACCGTTTCTGCTGCGATTCCAACTGAAATAGTTGAATGTGTGACCGAGTACAATAATCTTAGAGCATAAATAACAATCTTATACTAATACCAAATAACTAATAGCATAGGGATTTCTGGCCTGAAATGTGCATTCTTTTACATATTAGAAAACTTGTTCAAAATAAAAAAAACGTTATTCATTTTCTTATTTTTTTTTTTCGGTCGAAGGCGAAATGAGTTGAAAATTCGTTCCAGAAAATATTAAAGTCGATGCTGCGCATTTTATGTTTTCATTTCAGTGCTTACAAGATCGATTCCGTTTTGCAGTTTTCTAAAAAAATAAATAGAAACTATTGGGGGGGGGGGGGCAAATAGTATTGTTTACTGCAATATGCAGCTGAAATAAACAGTAAATACCACTTCTACTGAACCTTACTGTCAGTGGTGTGCAGTGCACACCGCTGTCATATGGTAAAACATAAGAACATATGGTAAAACGTAAAAAGGTAAAACATATGTAGTGCACACTGTGCACTACATATGTTTTACCTTTTTATTTTTAATTTTATATGTTTTAAATCATAGTATTTTTTTTAAATTTTGATTCATTCGCTTTTTTTTTTAATATAAAAGGTGTCTTACCTAGTTGCTCTTATTAATAGGAAGGGATGGACCGGATAGTGATTTTGCCGGATATCGGATATCCGGTGGCTCATCACACGCCGGATACCGGATATCCGGCATTACAATTACATTGCATGTTCGCTTATTTTTATGTAATGCAGCTTCAAAACAATAAATCAAAGTTGTTTCTCGCATAATTTCTTTAAGAACATGTTAAATACATTTAAATTAATTTTTAAAGCCTCTATTTTATTTGTACAGGAGTAGCGCTACATATGAAATGAAACACTAGCATATTGTGATTTCTTTCTAAATTATGTATTTTTATTAAAATAGACGAAACTTTAAAATATTGAATTAAATATTTCTGTATATACTCAAAGTTTAAACTTTAAATTATTCTTAGTTTAAACTTTAAAGCTTTTCTCTTTCAATATCAATTCAATAGGTTTCTACGTAAATGATACAGTTATTAAATATTTCACCAATATTAAAAAAGGAAAAAAAACTAAGCTCAGATAAACGTTTTTTTTTTTTTTTTTTTCAAATTGATACACATTTTATTAGAATTTTATGAATTTAAACTTCATTACAAAGTAACACATTTTCTTATTTCTAATTTTGAAATAATATAAAGCAAAATTTTGCTTTGAAATTCTTTTTTTTTTTAAAGAATAATACGCATGTAATTTTTCTAACATACAAGTTAAAGAAGAAAATATTAAAACAGGACCAGTGTGTTAAATAATAATAATAATAATAATAAAGTTATACTCAAATAATCAGTTAAAAATTTTATATAACTCCAAAAAACAAAGGAACATGTTTTCTGAAGATTCAAATCAGCAGTTTAAATATACTTTTAAGAGGTATGCTAAAGTTGTTCACTTTTTAAAAAACAAATGCGTAAACTTTACTTAAATAATCAACTTGAAATTTTACTTTAGTTCCAAAAAATTAAGATACACATTCTTAAAAGTGGCAAATTATCATTTTAAATACATTAAGGGTCATGCTAAACATATTCACTTTTTTAAAAACAAATTAATAAACTAATTCTTAAACGATCACCTCGAAATTCAACTTCATTTTGAAAAAATAAAGATACATTCCGAGATGCAAATGTTATATTTATGGGTTATTCCAGCCAAAATGGTACAAATCATGTCTGAAATTGTCGAGTTAAGTTTATCAAATGAAGTTATTTTCGCCAACTAATCATTGTTTTAAAAATTATTCTCTGTTTATTTGTGCATAATAAAGTGTAAATGGCTTGTATATATGAGTCATTCATTAAGGGTTTTTAATAGTTCGACCACTTTGTGTAACAGAGGAGACAAATGAGGTTTGAAAAATATAATTCTAATCGTAAAGAAAAGTTAATTACAGAACAAGTATAAAATGAACTAAGCATCCTAAAACTAATTCTGTCTGCAATTTCAAGAAAAAATATTTTTTGCACTATTAATGCGACTGTTACAGAGTGGACATCCCACAGTGCAAATTAACTATCATCAGCAAAGAATTTTAGGCTTATCTTAGTTAGTGATTATATAATTCAATGTAACAAAGTAATCAAAGCAGATACATTACTTGTACTTATTAAAAAAAATATCACATTGAATGCGATCGCTTATTTTATTTCTGAAAGGCTTGTAACAGAGTGGACAGTTTGAAACATAAAAAAAAAATCTAGGAACAAAGATAAATAGGTGTTTTTCCAAGATTTTTTTGTTTACATACATAAAAATCAGCAGAAAGGGTGTCAGAAGCATTTTTTGTGCTGTGCATTGCAAATGATTTTGTTGTTGCATTTCAGCTTAATCTTAAATTGCATTTTAAGTCCTAGCAATTTGAAGCTGGGGCAGATCATTTTTTCCTTCTTTTGCCAATTTTTTTTTTTTTTTTGGGGGGGGGGGGTCCTTTATAAATGGCTTATGCCTAAATAAGTAATACTTGGTTACACACAATTAGATGGAGAACAAATAAAAAATATATAATTAATTGGTGGTAAACATTAAAATTAATTCCCAAAATTCTGAAGTATCGGGACTGATTTGTACTATTTTCGCTGAAATGACCGATATATTATCATTATTATTTAAAATTATTCTAAACATGTTATAAATTAATAAACTTATATCTAAATAATTAACTTAAAGTTTTACTTAAATTCTAAAAGACAAAATACACTTTCTAATCATGCAAATTAACATCTTAAATACAAGTCTCAATAGCTCATAGTCCCAAGGAACCGGCTAAAGACTTAGAGTTATTGATAGTTCGAGTTACAAGCAGTTCCTACCGTCTTTTCAAGAATTTGGGACCAAATGAAAACTTTGAAATGAAAGTATATTTGAGTTTATAAAGCTTTAAGTTATCGAAACTCGATTGAATGTTATTGAGGGTCATGCTCAACATGTTCTCGAGGAGTTACGGAGCGGCGTGACAGACGTGAAAAGATTCTAATAGCAGAGAAATATCTTGTCTGAAAGGAAGGTATTACAAAAAGAAAGAGCGAAACAAAGTGCAAAATTCAAAATTTCTTTACACACATTTAAACTCTTTCAAAAAAAAAAAGCATGGTTTTAAGTTGCGACGATTCATGGGGACAGATGTTTTCATTATCTAAAAGAAAACTTTCGTCAATGTTAGATAGCTTATTTAGTGTATGTTATTTTAGCAATAATAGTGGCAAAGTAAAAAATATCTAATTACAACATCATTGGGTGTTAATAGATCGCAATTTTTGTTAGAAGCACGAAAACTAATAATAAAAGTATTCAATAAATAAAATAATTTGAGAATTTATATTAAAAGCTACTGCGATTAATTTTTATGAACTAACGATATGATCGTAAGTTTTTTTCAAACTTTTGTCGCACAATAATCCTTGAAGGTTTGTAGCCTTTTCTTTCTAAATATTTTAACTAAAATATTTTTGAAAAGCTGAAGACAATCATATTTTATCTGGCAATTGTGAAAAATCAAATATGCAGAATGCTTCCATGTCCAGTACACAGTCGGAGGCATAACACAATTTTTGTTTTAGAAACAAAAAATTGGTAAAAAGGAAAGATGAAAAGTAATTACATCATCTAAAAGGTTTATCAAACAATGAAATTTTTAACTAAGATTTTTATAAAAAAGAAAATATTTAATTAGGTCCTCACATCATACCGGATAACCCTCACATCAATTCCGGATATTCCCCACATCAATACCGGATACTTAGATGGATATCCTGCAAAAATCTTCCGGATATCCGTATCCGGGGCGGTCAGCCGGATCGGATATCCGGAAGTACCGGATATTTAAAACACCAGCCGGATAGGTCGGATACCGGATAGTTACCGGATATCCGGTCCATCCCTATTAATAAGATGTATTAATATTTGGATATTTATATTATTTAATTTCAAATTAAAAATGTTACCAAAGTGTTTATTAGTTATACTAATATTTGAAAATTTTATATTTGAATTAAATACATATTAAGTCCGTTTTATTTTCAACTCAAACCCCAATTCCCTTTAAAACTAATGTATGTTTAGCTGCTGTAATTACTTTTTGTCTGTCTTTAGTTGTAATAAATTAAATAAAAAAATTAAAAAGTTTGGATGTTTAATAATCATGTTACAGGAATTTGGGGTGTCAACACTCTCCCCCCCCCCCCAAACCCTTGGTTTAACATTCTTGCGGCATTTTTTACATGTAATTCCTGTGAGATCCCCCCCTCCCTTCTGAAAGTAAATTTTGTCTGCTCTCATGATATAAATATGTACTGTTAGCGTATTACTGAGATACATTTCACATCCGTATAAGAATTTATGATCTTTGAATAGAACTTGGGTTTTAACTACAATAGGTGAAATACATCTTTGTAATTCGGTTGCATTGTTATTATATTTAGCTATCGTTATTAATCCATTTTTAACTAGTTTTGATTTTTTTTTTGTAATATCTCGTTTAAAAATTTTCCTAATTGCTCTAATTAGTTTGTATCAATGATTGAATACCATAATTTCAGTTTTCGTATTAGCCAGGGGATAAGCGAAGTAGAAATACTGTTGAAAAATTGTTTCTTTTATTTAAGAATGTGCTTTGGTGAAATCGGTCGGTTTGCCAACTACTTTTCAGCTAGCTACTGCTTTAAATTTATTTTTATGAAGAATAAAACATAAAAATATTAAATAAATCACAGTCTAAATAAGATAATAAATAGGAGTTTATTATCAATCTATTTTCTATTATCAAATTTCAGACATTTCATTGGAAAATAGGGTAATAATTTAGATGAAGAAAAAATTAATAACCATTAAAAGCATGTACCGTTCGATGTGTGCATGCTTTATTTATTTATTTCTTTTAAGAGAAGAATGGTAACCTTTTGCATAATATTACACGTTACATTTTGACCATCAACTAGAGAAACGTGCATTTAGCAGGAAAATAGACTGCAACATACGCATGCATTTCAGTACAAAATATTTCAGTATTATTTTGAACCTCAAAATAAATAAATCATGTGGTATTAATCATCCCACACTTTCTTTGATTTTATTTATCTTGCAATGCAAATCACAAAACGATTCCAAATTATTCACTTTCCTTGCCGTTTAAAAAAAAGAAATGCTTGGCTGGGCTAAAAATAACTTTTTTGTTCACGCTAATTTGTTCCACTTTATTCTGAAGTCTAACTGCCACTGTTCTGATCTTATATGTGCAAGGCATAACGGTTTTTCTTTTGGAATGTTCGAGAACATTCCTTTTCAACTGCCATGATTTTTCTGGCGTGGAAAATTTCTGGAGATTTTTTAGTTGAGCTTGGGTATTTGATATGTGTGAACGCATCAAGTGTTCTTAACACTTGATGCAAAATGTCTCCCATAATGTGCGAATATTGGTAATAAACTGGATATTACTTTTTCGTTTATGTTTTGTTCTCGTGCTTCATTTCTAATGGAATAAGTCGCAATGGATTACTATGTTGATGTCAGCACCGAGGAATCGTGTGAGTACAAATTTTGCGATATTTCTACACACACACCATCACCACTAACACCACAAATCAATAAATAAATAAATAAATATTTTTTTTAAAGTTAATAATTAAATTACTAAATAGTTGTTCGCTATAATGAGAAAATAATTAACTTGAAAGTAAGAATATTTTATGGAAGCTGAGAATGATTGAAGTCTCAAAACTTTTTTTTAATTGATAGCTTTAATCATCATTTAAAATACTATTAATACTTCCAAGCAATAAATACCGTTTTAGACAGCTGTTTTAATTATTAAAAGTTTTATTCATATTTTAATGTTGAAACAGTAAAATTTTTATCTGAAAGATATTCCCTTTAGATGAATTTAGCTTTGTGAAAAACAAATATCTTCCTCATCGCGTAAGTTCTAGCACGTTAATCGAATAACCGGAAGTAAAGAATACCAATTGCACATGTTGCGCCACCAAGCGACAAAGTTTGTCCCAAGCATGCCCTATTAGGGCATGCTAAAACTCCCATAGTTCCTAGCGCGCCTTAGCGGAATTGGTGTAAGTTACTTCCGGCTATTCTGCCGCATTCGTATTATTATAGAAACTCCCATGAGAAGTAACGATGCGTCTTCTATGCTCTTTTGACACTAAGTTTTTTTTTTGTTCCAAGAGCTGTGAGTGATGATTTCTTTCAAAATATCAATGTTTTAATCACAGACGTATTGTGGACAGCATTATTTTCAACACCCTTTCTGCTGCTATTACAACTGAAATAGTTGAATGTGCGACCGAGTACAATAATCTTAGAGCATAAATAACAATTTTATACTTATGCCAAATATCTAATGGCATGGGATTTCTACCCTGAAATGTGCATTTTTTTACACATTAGAAAACTTGTTCAAAATAAAATAACGTTATTCATTTTCTTATTTTTTTTTTTCGGTTGAAGGCGAAATGATTTGAAAATTCATTCTAGAAACTATTAAAGTCGATGCTTTGCATTTTATGTTTTCATTTCAGTGCTTACAAGATCGATTCCGTTTTTCAGTTTGCTAAAAAAATAAATAAAAACTATTGGGGGGGGGGGGAACAAATATTATTGTTTACTCTAAAATGCAGCAGAAATAAATAGTAAATACCACTTCTTCTGAATCTTACTGCCAGTGGTGTGCACTACATATGTATCACCTTTTTTTTTTTTAAATTTTATATGTTTTAAATCATAGTATTTTTTTTAATTTTGATTCATTCGCTTTTTTTTCTTTTTTTTAAATACACTGCTCGACATTGAAAATGCAACACCAAGAAGGAGTGGTCAGAAATTGATGAAATTTGGTAAGAAGACAGAGACAGCATGGAATAATAAGTGATATTTATTTCAAAATAAATAAGCAAAATTTAGAGCGAGGACGGCGTCGGCTCAGTAAGAAGTAGGACCACCGCGGACAGCGATGCACGAAAAAACACGTCTAGGCATGGAGTCAATAAGCCTGCGGATGGTGTCCTGAGGGATGGCACTCCATTCCCTTTCAACCAGTTGCCACAGTTCGTCCTCTGAACGAGGCAGTTCTGCAAACGGCGTCCAATCACGTCCCACACATGTTCGATTGGTGACAAGTCAGGAGAGTATGGTGGCCAGGAAAGCATCTGTACACCTCGTAGAGCATGTTGGCTGATTCGAACACTGTGAGGCTGGGCGTTATCCTGTTGAAAAATTGCATTTGGCAGACACTGAAGGTAGGGGATTGCCACCGACCGCAGTACATTATCTGCCATCCACGTCGCTCTGGTCCGGCACCATTCCAAACGTTGGAGTCTGTGCTGTGAGGTCAATGGCAGTCTTCTTAGCGGGGGCCGTGATTGCAGGCCACGTGCAACGAGTCGACGGGAAATGGTTCTGGTCGACACAGGAACATCCAGGGTACCTTGCACGTGCTGCAGAATCGACGTACAAGTGACTTGCGGGTCCGCCACAGCTTGTCGGTGAATCCGTCGATCCAAGCGATCTGACGTCACTCTGGCTGCACCTGCACCCCTCAATGTGGCTACATTTCCTCTTTCCAACCATCTCCGACACAGCCGATGCATAGTGCTTGCATCCATGTGGGTATCAGCTGCAATTTGACGTATGGACCAACCTCCCCTTCTCAGTCCGATCACCATACCCCTTGTAAAGTCGTCTATATGCTGGAAGTGTCTTCGTTGAGGACGACGTGGCATTTCCTCCTATCACACGTATCCTTCGAGACAAAAACCAAATTTCTCCGATAATTAGTCAGGCAGAAAAACCAACATGAACATAGCCCACTTTTCAACTTCATTCTCTTATATCTTACTTCACGTGCGTCGGAGAGCTGCGCATTTCATATCATTTGCATAACTCAGTGACGTGCGTCTACGGTAAAATTTGCATGAATTTCTGACCACTCCTTGGTGTTGCATTTTCAATATCGAGCAGTGTATAAAAGGTGTCTTACCTAGTTGCTTTTATTAATAAGATGTATTAATATTTGGATATTTATATTACTTAATTTCAAATTAAAAATGTTACCAAAGTGTTTATTAGTTATACTAATATTTGAAAATTTTATATTTGAATTAAATACACATTAAGTCTGTTTTCTTTTCAACTTAAACACCTATTACTTCTAACACTAATGTATTTTTAGCTGCTGTAATTACTTTTTGTCTGTCTTTAGTTGCTAATATCCCTAGTTTCAAATTTATGAACAAATTATTTTTCTTGGGGGGGGGGGGGTGACAACAATCTTTTAAATAAAAAATGAAAATTTTTGGGTGTTTAATAATTATGTTACAGGAATTCGGGGAGTCAACACTCCCCCCCCCCAAACCCTTGGTTTAACATTCTTGGCGGCATTTTTTACATGTAAGGACTGTGAGACCCCCCACCCCCTCCTGAAAGTAAATTTTGTCTGCTCTAATGATATAAATATGTACTGTTAGCGTATTACTGAGATACATTTCCCATCCGTATAAGAAGTTGTATGATCTTTGACTAGAACTTGGGTTTTAACTACAATAGATGAAATACATCTTTGTAATTCGGTTGAATTGTTATTATATTTAGCTATCGTTATTAATACACTTTAAGTAGTTTTGATTTTTTTGATAATATTTTGTTTAAAATTTTTCCTAATTGCTCGATTGAATACCGTAATTTTAGTTTTCGTATTTGCCAGGGATAAGCGAAGTTGAAATACGGTGGAAAAATTCTTTCTTTTATTTGTGTTCTGGTTAAATATTTTTTATTTTAAATACATGTGTAAGCTTTCAACATTATTTAATTTGAATGTGCTTTGATGAAATCGGTCGGTTTGCCTACTACTTTTCAGCTAGCTACTGTTTTATAAAAATAATTTATTCTGATGAAGAATAAAATATAAAAATATTAAATAAATCAGATTCTAATAAATAAGATAATAAATAAGAGTTTATTATCAATCTATTTTCTATTATCAAATTTCAGACATTTCACTGGAAAATAGGGTAATAATTTTTAGATGAAAAAAAGAACCATTAAAAGCATGTACCACTCGATGTGTGCATGTTTTATTTATTTATTTCTTTTAAGAAAAGAATGGTAACCTTTTGCAGATTACACGTTACATTTTGACCATCAACTAGACTTTAAGCACAAGTGAAGCTCTGTAAGACTAATAGTTAAGGAGTTATAAAGGAAACAATGAAAAAATTCGGAAAATTTCGCAGTTTTTCGCGAGTTACGCGGCAAGCACAAGTTTTAGAAAACTGTAAACTTAGATTTACACTACCCTAGGGGACCCAAATAACATTCAAAAATCAAAACTACATCGCGATTTTGCAAATTTAGCCCTTTTCTTTGCACGTTATGACTGAACTATGCGACTTATATGCAAGGGCATTTTTGATCCTAAAAATTTTAACAAAATATTTACGATTTACAAATTAGCTCCAAACTATGAAAAGTGATTTCTTTTATTGTCAGTTCTTAAAAATAAAAAATTAATAAAAGGGGAATGGTGCACTTTTTCTCTTCAGAAAAAAATAATTTTTATAGCAATAATATCCAGAAATTTTACAAAGCTACTATTCAAAATTTTCCTGCATTAATTTTGAAGAATCATTCTCTCACCTTTTCCACTGCTATAATGCATCTCTGTATATGACGTGGGTTGGAATGGTGAAATATTCAAGGGAGAACACCCCCCCCCCCCCACACACCACATGATGAGCCCAGGGCCGCCAAATTCTCAACACCTCCCAGATATTTCAGCTAGCGACGGCCCTGTTCATATGTAAACGAAAGTGTCTGGATTATCTGTGCAAAAACAGCTGTATTATAAGGTATCAGTGAAGGAGTTTCAGGATCGTAAAGGTTAATCCAGAAACTGTATTATAAGATACCACCAGGATCGTTTTTGGATAAGGATGCAAGCGATTATCCAGAAATATTACTGTAAGATACGTATAGGAAAACTTTTGGATTATCCAGATGCTGCATTACAAGATATCGGTAGGAGAGTTTCAGGAACGAAAGTCGTCCAGAAACGGTACTGTAAGATGCCGATAGGATTATTTCCGGATTAAAATTTTCCACAAGACTTCCTCAGGGAAGTTATAGGACAAAAAGATGCTACCAGATTCTACACTTGTCATAAAATTTATCCCAAAAGTGTCTGAAGAATGATGGGTAGCAACAGGAGTGTACTTTTCGACAATATAACGACAGGTGTCGGATTTTTACGAGATAGCCAGCGGATGTCAGACTGTCCTACAGATGGCGTAGGAGCTTGGTAAAAGTAGGGGGAGCTGAGCGCAGTGCCGAATATTGGTGCTTCAGGGGGGGGGGGGGCAGACTCACTTTGCCACCCTTTGTGCACAAAAGTTCAATTTTTGAAATCATAAATGTTCAAACAAACTTGATGTGAATAAAAAGAATTTAAAAACATAACTAGTTTTAGTGCATACTTTTACATTAGTAATATAAACTTAGCTTTAGAAGTAATATTCGTGCGCAAATAGGGAGTCTCAAATTTCTCTCAGAAAATTTCCAAATTGTAGCTTTAAAAAACGATTGTAGACAATTTCTGGTACATTTGGTAACGTTAAGGGTACAGCTGTTTTTCAAAACTGAAGCTCCAAAATGCAATTTTAATCTGTTCTCAATAATGTCTGAAAGATTTTCCGGCAATTTTGGAAAATTAAAGCCCGAGAAACGAGCGTTCAAATGTTCCGTAATGATTTTGGCTGGGAGAGGGCTTTGGAAAAGTAAAATTTTGAATATTCTACTGCAAAAAATTGTAGTGATAGAATTTTTCCGGGGAGCTGAGCCGGCTTGAAATATTCTAGGGGGAGCCGGAGCTCCCCCGGTTCCTGCGCTTCTGTGGGAAAAGATCTCGCATGGCCACCCATTGTATACAATTGAATGCATTTCAATTTTAAATGCGTTCTGACCCTTGAAGTTAATTTGTTTATTTTAGTATGAGGTCGGCAATCCGTTTTTTTTTTTTAATTTTAAATTTAATCTTAATAGAATGAAACTCTTACAACTATTATGTATCTAATCTAATATCTTTAAACGAGCAATTCTTGTACATATATATTTTTATTTTTCGGGTCTCGAAAACGGCTCTAACGATTTCGATAAAATTTTGTATTTAGATAGAGTTTCGGTTTCTGAGTTCAGCTACGTCGGTGTTTTTTCTGCAAAAACGCGCGTTTTCGCAAAACCCCCCCGTTTTTTGTGCCTTCATTAAGTAAGTTGGAGACGCTTTTCTTCGCCACTTTCTTTATGAGTACCAGGGGACCGAGCCCGCTACAAACCTTCAAGGATTAATGTGCGATAAAAGTTTGAAAAAAACTTACGATCCTATCGCTAGTTCATAAAAATTAATCGCAGTAGCTGTTAATATAAATTCTCAAATTATTTTATTTATTGAATTCTTTTATTTTTAGTTTTTGTACTTTTAAAAAATTGCGATCTATTAACACCCAATGATGTTGTAATTAGATATTTTTTACTTTGTCACTATTATTGCTTTATTATAATTGAAAATAACATACAATAAATAACCTATCTAAGTACCTGGGGACCGAGCCCGCTCGGTTAAAAAAAAAAGAGGTTTGTAAACTCGTGTTTCTTTTAAAATGCGAAGTACTTATTTAGATAAACTTGAAAAGCATTTTTAAGCTTTTGGTTGCAATTTTGCTTTTAAAACAGCCGTAATTTGTTTTAAAAAACACAACCTTATTTAATCCATGCTCACCGTAAAATCACACCCAATTTCATTTCATTTGGCGCCTAAAGCGCGGGAGGGGTTGATGAGAATGGATGCAGAGTCTATGTTCTCCAGTACGCATTTGGTTCAAGTTGGTTTTGACTTTCACTTGACTTCACACTCCAAGGTTCCCCCCGTACATACCACAACTCATAGTTTAACCGGGATGGGGCCTTGAAGAGCGCTCTGTTCATTTTTGAACCAGGCCCAAGAGCCGAGCAAACCCTTGGCCCAGCATCCCCCAGAGGTATCGTTTCACTTGGAGGTTTTTATGACCACGAACATTTTTAACGTCCCCCAGCCACCATTAATGAAGACGGTGGATCTTTGATCGGCTGGGCTTCCTCTATATGATCGGACTGGGACCCTCTGGTTACGAGTACGACGACTTACCGTTCGGACTACCGCGGCCCACACCCAATTCTAACTTTTTTTTGATCGATCTCTTTTAAATTTCAAAAACAATAAAATTCTAACGTGTTGCCAAAACTCGTTTGCCAAATACCATAAAAATTTAAATTTACGCTGATGTGATTTAAGGTGTGATTAAATATGAAATCCATTGTTATAATAAAACGTGGTTGCTATGAAACAGTAACAATGAGAGAAATCATAAAGAAAATGGCGAAAGAAAGCGCGTCAAACTTCTAATGAAGGCACAAAAAACGGGTTTTTTTGTGAAAACTTGAGTTTTTACACAAAAAAACGCTGATATAGATGAACTCAAAAACCAAAACTTTATCTTAATACAAAATTTTATCAAAATCGTTAGAGCCGTTTTCGAGATCCGAAATATATATATACAAGAATTGCTCGTCTAATGATATTAGATAGATGTAATTTTGTTTTGAAACTTAATATTTTAAGTAAATTGAGTTTCGTATTTATTAATTTTTTACCTGAAATATCTTCCTAAACACTCTTGAGGAGGAAAAAAAGTGTTTGAAAACTAACTGTAACACTTTTATACTCAATTTTTAAATCGTACTTGAAAAGTAAAATAATCCGATTTTTATATCGTGTAAGTTGCCATAAAATTGAATAAATGTCGCTGGACAATCAATCACCACTGCTTTTATCCCATGGCTTTTGAATAAAGGAAACAGCCTGTATAAGACACTATCTAGTGAAGCCTTGCTTTAACATTTCAAAAAACAATAACAATACCAAATACCATAAAATTTAAACTCGCGCTCATGTGATTAACTATGAAATCCATTGTTAAATTAAAACGTGGTTGCTATGAAACAGTAACAATTGATAATAATCATAAAGAAAATGGCGATAAAGAAAAAGCGTCTCAAATTTACTTAATGAAGGCACAAAAAACGGGGTTTTTTGTGAAAACTGGCGTTTTTACAGCAAAAACGCCGACGTAGACGAACTCAGAAACCAAAACTCCATCTAAATACCAAGTTTTATCGAAATCGTTAGAGCCGTTTTCGAGATCCGAAATATATATATATATATACAAGAATTGCTCGTTTAAAGATATTAGATTACTGTTATTGTTGCTGTTTCATAGCAACCACGTTTAGTATAACAATGGATTTCATATTTAATCACATCAGCCCAAGTTTAAATTTTATGGAATTTGGCAACGTTAAATTGTTATTGTTTTTGAAATGTTAAAGCAAGGCTTCACTAGATAAGTGTCTTATACAGTCTGTTCCTCAGATTGGAGAAATAGTTTTAATTTGAGAAGACAATAAGAAGCGTTTGTTTTGGGTTTTGGCAAAAATCATTGCGTTAATTTCAGGACGCGATGGAAACATTCGTACAGTTAAACTTAAGATACAGAATGGAACAGTTTTACGCCCTATACAGCGCATCTATCCATTAGAAATCTATTCTGATCAATCACTCAATTGGGAACCTGATGAGGGAGAGGAATCCAATTCTCAGGATGTGTCTGATAATGAAAACAAAACTGTATCTAGTGATGATATGATAATGAAAAAATAAACCTCCTCTGGAAGACATGTTAAAATTCCTAAGAGACTCGATCTGTTGAATAATGTTTGCTATGTGCTTAAGACTGCTCCCAAGTCTCAAGGGGGGGGGGGGAGGATATTGAGAAATGAAGTGAAGACATAACCGCCGACAGGCGGCGGAGTTGTGACGTCAGCCCGCGAGCCTGCGCGCTGACGAGAGAGAGAGAACACGAATTGTTTTAAATTAGCAATGATGTTCATGTAATCTGTGGTTGTGTGTTTTCATGTCGTCCTTTGTCAATAAATGTTCTTTTATGAAAATTATGGTGAATTTTATTTAGAAAGTAAGTACCCCGCATCTGGTAGATGCAGGCCCGTTGAAAGAAATTGAATCGCAACACTCATAAATTATTTAGTAGCTCTTTTTGGCTGCCGCATTATTTCCTTTCAAGTACTAATTATATCTGTGAAATTAGAAGCAAAAGAGAAGGAACGATTTCGGTGATTAGAAGTCTTGCTATCTCACCCTATTGGCATCAAGTCTTTGTCGCCAATTCGTGTGCGAGGGAAATCATTCCTTTGCAAACGTAAACTAATAGTCACCAAAATAAAATTGTTGTCGCCAAAAATTTGACAACCACGGCAGATTCCCAATTATCGCAATATTCCCTTGTTCCAAGGTATGTTAATCATGTGTGTTAATCATAATGTCATAAAATTCAACATTAAAAGAACAGTACCCTTTGATGCTTGCAAATAAAATAGAAATTTCAAGAAGTAAATTAATAAATTTGTATGGAATAACCCATTGAAAAAATTTCATAAACAAAATTAACTGTTTCCTACCCAAACACTGTGAAATGCTTTTTCGAATTTTGAAGAATTTTTTCCGTAAATAATCCGAAAAGCTAAACAAAAGAGAGGAAAATTTATTGCGAAACACCAAAATAAGCTTCAGGAAATTAAAAAAAGTAGTAATCGTTTGAAGAAATGAATAAAATAAAGCTGAAAAATAAATAAATTACTTACTTTTAAAACTAAACAACGTGCGTGCACGTAAGAAATCAGCAATTGACTTCACTTCAGTTCAAAAAATACTGCTTTAAAGTACGAAAATAGGGAGTAATAAGTTTTTAATTACCTAATTTTAATTAAATTTCTAGAAATCTAGGGCGAATTAAAAAATTTCGGCTACGTCTTGCAGATCATCAGTATGAGGACTAATTTTGTACCAATTTTTATAATAGTACGTAGCGTAAATTTGCCAGGAGAGCGTTTGACCCGCGGCTCATGACGTCATCAAACTTTGATTTTATATATATACTAGCAGTACCCGCACGGCGATGCCCGTGCAACAAATGTAAAGGAAGTTAACTAAATAAAGTTTAATTCACTCTAACCCTCTAAAGTAAAATTATTATATTTGATTCAAATGTGCTCCCCAACCTTTTGAATTCCACTAAAAGTCATATTAAAGTTTAAATCAATTCGCCAAATAAACGTTTCAATGGAACTTTTTAGATAACTGTAGTGGCAAGATTTTCGAAAACTCTCAACGAACACAGCAATTTTGCCCTTGAAGTTTAACATAATCCACCGATTTAACCGTAATTTCAATGTAAAATTGGTCGCCAAATTTAAATTTATTAACATAGGGAACCGATTGTGTCAGGTAGCTCAGCCTCAACCATTCTTCCATGATTTTAATGTGAACATTAAAAGGCAAGAAATATAATGTCTTTCGCACCATCTCTTTGAAGTGAATACAATCTATAACAGTAACCCTCAAATAAGCAAGATTTCCCTGGCTGGGAGGTTTGGTAAATTTCCAGATTGTTGCCGAACTTTACGACGCCAAATACGAAGAGTAACTTCATAGCGGAGTTACCGAAAATGTCAGAATGGAACTATTAAAAATTTAGGTTTGGCGGCATTATATACATGTTTTAAACATGCAATAAAATACTTTTTAGACTGCAAACAACTACTGTTCCTTCACAGAGCGTTTTCTTTTTCTTTAATTTGGAGAAAGAAGTGTTTCACTGGCTGGGAGGTTTGGTAAATATCCCTATTGTTGCCAAACTTTACCACGCCAAATACGAAGAGTAGCTGATAGCCATCGCTAATTTTTTAACAATAATAGTTCCATTCTGACATTTTTGGTAACACCAAATTTTGAGGAATTCAACTGAATAAATTTAAATTCCCTCCGACCCCTCTGAACTAAAATTATTATATCCTTTAGTTCAAATGCGCTCCATCTTTTAAACTCCACTTAAAGTCATGTTAAAGTTTAAATCAATTCGCCAAATAAATCAAAAAGACAGAAAATTAAGAAAGAAATAAGAGATATTAAGCATTCAAATTGAATAAATTTTCAAGGCTTAAATCTATACGCACAATTTTAACCACAAAGTAACTTCAGGGACAAAAGAGCAGCTGATCAGGAAAATGGACCTAGTGTTTCAGTACTGCGTACATAGTTAAGCCTTGAAAATTGACTAAATTTGATTAATTAATATCTCCTGTCCTAATTAACGGACAGAAACGTGCTAAAACTTTTCTTTTTCAGAAAAAAAAACCCTTTCCAACGATATATAATGTTTTGGGGTGGGGGAAGGTTTTCCCCCCTCAATTATGGCGGATACACCAAAAATGAGACTAATTAATTAATTTAAAAATAACTAATTTGAAATTAAAAATTTGGGCTTCGAGGTGCACGAGGGCGGGGTACGTTCGAATTTTTGAGCCAAGTTTCAGGTCCGTAGGTGCTGTGGGGGCTTCTGGCTAGCGGTTACAAACGTACAAACAGACAAACGAACACCGTCATCTTTATATATATAGATGCACAATTTATGTTTATTTTATACATTCTTCTAGTGTTTTAAAACAAATTCGATTTAAAATGAAAGCTGTTGTGTGGGAAAAGAAACAATATGCTCAATAACTAATTGCAAAAATTATTTGTTTTTTGAATTTATGTGAAATGATTTGAAAAGGTAGGAACGACCCTAACTAAAATTGTTGGAAAGACAAAAATTCTCAAATTGAACAAAAACTTGTAAAAAATAAAACTTGAATTTTACCCAATAATACGACAATATCATGCACACATAATATGAGCGGGAACACTGAGCATCGTTAAAATGCTGAAAGAAATCATCTTTAAATTAAGTTTAAAAAACTAAAAAATACGCTTTTAGATGCACTTATAATGCATCAACATGTAATATAGTATACATATAATTATATTTTAGCCTTTAGTATTAATAATAGTACTAAATATATTACTTTTATATTTGCAAAGAACATGAATTTTATCTTTTATTCAGAGTTACATACAAACAACTGAAACACTTGAACACATCAACGTGTAATAATATAGTTTAGCCTTTAGTTTCAACAATAGTATTAAAAAAAAACTTTTATATTTGTAAAAAAACGTGAATTTTATATTTTATTCAGAGTTACATACTGACAAACCAGCAAGTGAAACTAATAAAAGCGTATTAAACAAAGGTTACAACATTATTTGCAAATTTTTCGAATAAATAAATCAAAAATTTTGGAGTAAGGACATTTTGGGAGGTCACAATGACCTCTCATCAGAGAAACCTATGGAGGGGGAGGGGCGCAATTTTTCAAGTTCGACACGGGCGCTGGGCTACCTAGCTATGCCACTGAACCCGCGCGACGCCGGGCATATTCACTAGTCTATATATATAAAAATGGATGTATGTATGTATGTATATATATATATATATATAATATATATATATATATATATATATATATATATATATATATATATATATATATATATATATATATATATATATATATATATATATATATATATATATATTTTGTTCCTTATACAAATCCAGTTTTCGTCGGATTTTCATCAAACTTGACACAGAGGTCCCTTGATGCACTAGAATTCACAGAGGCAAGTTTTGAAATTTTAAAAAAATCCAAAAGCTCAAAATTCTAATTTTTGGTCTCAAAATGGCCATTTTCTTCCAATTTTGAATAGATAGAGTAATAGAGATGAGCCTTTAAGCATTCAAAGTGATAAAATTTAACACATTTAAATATGAATATTTTTCAACAGAGATTATGATTAACAATGAATTATCGATTTAAGGCTCACCTATTTCATTTTAGCATGAAATAAGTTAAAAACAAACAATACATACATGTTTTACAAGCTTTAATTCAAATACAACAATGTTGTTGCATTTTAACACTCGTGACGGGGGTATATCCACTGGTATTAAATATAAACACAAAATGAATTTACGAATATCGAAATTGAAATATTCTGTTTCATTTGGATTTTCTTCACAAAAGAGAGCATTTACCAGTCTGAAAACTCAAGAGTTGAGTTGTTTTATGTTTGTTTAACAAGAGAAATATTTTTAGGAGTATGTAATTAAGTACGCTGTAGTTATTTTGAAATTAAATTTAATGTCAGTCAGTTACCACATTAAGTTGTCAGTCAGTTACCATGGAATTTTTTAAGTTCTTGATGCAAACTTCAACTTCTGTTTATGCAGTATTTAAATACTCTAAATGTAGGCAGAGAGTATGAACTGTTGTAAGTTTCCATCAAAAATTTTCCTGCTCAGGGGAAAATGTTGATTTTTTATGGTAACTGACTGACATTCATAAACTGAATTTCAAACTGTACCTAAACGAAACGCCATAACAATATTTTTTTCAAATAAGACTGTTTTAAGAATTTTCATAATGTGTATAACAAATTACCCCAACTTTTTTGTTTAGTTAGATTTTTTTGGGGGGAAAAGACACTAATTACTGTACTCTAAATTATCGAACATAATTCTGGAGAGAAGATGGACATCTCTTTCGGCCTGTTTTCAATACTACAGTTTCTAATATAAAATTTAAGATGGTACCATATTAAAATAGATAGTTCAAGCTTTTAAAGTATATATATTAATTTGCGTTTTGCGAACTTTGAAATTTTGATGCTCAGGTTGACATTTTCGTGGAATTGTCCAGACATAAATAATTAATAAATTATTTTTTTTAAATTTAAAAAAGTTTGCAAAATTATGTTTTTTCAAATCAATATAACATTTCTCATGATGTAATATATTACACTGCCAAAGAGCAGATTTAGACAAACTTTCTTCACAACGCATACTTTACATGAATAATTAATATTTATGAAGGATTGCGTATGTATTATAGATGCAATCCATTATATTTTGCGCAATTCATTTTCCACAGGTGCCAGGTTTCCATTTATGTGCATCTATTTGTTCTTTAAAACTTTGGCTTTTTATTTCCACACATTTAAGTTTAAGGAGCCATTATGTTTCATAATGTGAAGTATCAAAATAAAAAAAATTAATAGTTTGTGCCTAAAAATAATGCTTTGTATGTGTTCCAGGTGAACAAATCATAATGTTTCAAACATTTTTTTTTTTTTTTGAAAAATCGTAATTTATTTCATGGTTCCTCATAATATATGAAGATTAAAAGGCAAGTTTTTAAATTCCTAGAATAAAAAATGCAACATTTCTACATGTCCCTGCAAATTGAGAAACAAAAAAAAAAAAGAGAGAAAAAAAGAGAGAAATAATAACAAATAAAAAAATAATGGCGTACATGTTTGACCCAAGGTTTTGTCAGAACGAAGTGTCTGAACAAGAGAAGAAAGAAGCACTAAATTTTGCGAAATTGATATATCCAAGCAACTCCATGCTTTCACTCGTAGTGAAATTCAGTGCAAAATCCTCACCTTTTGAGGAGCATTATTTTGATCCAAGTGTAATACAAGAAGTTACTCCATATGAGTGGTGGAAAAGTCAGCAAACTCAAATAAATGAATTCAACGATAAAGTGTTCACTGAAATTGAGCAGCTGATTACAGCAAAAGCCTCATCTGAAAGTGTTGAAAGAATATTTTCAACATTTGGATTCGTTCAATCAAAAATTAGAAACAAATTAGGGTTGGAAAAAGCTGTAAAGCTAGTTTTTTTATTGAAGGCTTTTAATTGATTGAAATACATGTATTTTTTTGAAATACAGTTTAGGGAAAAACTTTCTCTTGGTTTAAATTTGAATCAAAATGTTTTTAAAGCCATAGTAAATATAATTGAGGCAACCTACATCTAAATATTTGAAATACAGTGAACTCTGACTTATACGCCGGCCCAAGGGACCAACAGAAAAAGGCGCATAAGTGAGAGAGACGTATAAGTGAAAAAGCCTATTTAAAGGACTAAAACGCAACATAGTTTCTAATGAGAGAATGAATGAGAATGTTTCTATAGAAAAGGGACATATTACTACGGTTTGGCAATGACTGTAACGTAACTACAATGCTAAAGGGAAAACAAAAATTGTAGCATACCTAATTACAAACTGTATTTTTTTAAACGATGCATTATAGATAATTGTCCCTCTCCGAAATATATGTAAAATATTGTTTTACAATAACACAAAACCAAACTTCACATCACAATAAAATATGTAAATCCATTACATTAAAAATTTTTATTTTTTGTTATTTAATATTTTGAACAAAAAAGCAAGTTTTAAAGCTTTTGCAGAGCCATAACATATGTGCGAGCACTGAATGAATAATTTCAAGTGATAAAAATATTATTTATTCTTTTCTGAAGCTGATTTAGAAGTAAATAGTTGAATACTTTTAAATATAATCGGATTGCATTTTTCAATTTCTTGCAGATGTTACATTTTCTGCAATTTTTTTTTCATGAAACAGAATTTGCTACTAATTTCCTTTTTCTAAGGAGTCTGTACATTTTATATTTTGAATTCCAATGCTATTTCTGCTTACTTATTTACAAGATCATAAGGTGAAACTTTTCTTTTTGAATTTGTTTAGATTATGCTTGAAAATATGCTCCCCCCGCCTTTATTTGATAATTATTAGTATTTGTTTTGATAAAATAAATTATGTTTTTCTTGGATCATCACTACTTTTTGTCTCAACCTGCATCATATCTACTTCTTGAAGTATTTCCTAAGAAGTCTGTGCATTCATACCAATATATTAATTGAGTTTATTTCAATCAATATTTTCCTATAAAAAGCTATTTTAATTATGTAATTAAATTACAACGTATTGCTCTTTTCTCCTTAAATAGTCAAGAAATGTGTTTTATGACTGTTGAAGATTGATTGATTCTTAATTACACCAAACTTTTATTACTTTCTGAAAAAAAAAATTTTTCGAAAATTATATTAAAACAAAAAAAAACCCGGTTTAAACCAAAAAAACTCGGTTTAAACCAAAGAGGCCTGGTTAAAAAAACCGTTTTTTTTTAAAAACCCGGTTTTTCCAACCCTGGTTAAAACCAGGATGTAAAAAAAATCAATGTTTTTTTTTTTAAATCAAAAAAGTCGGAATTTTTTTATTTAAATCCGATTTTTTTTTATTTAAATCGGATTTTTTTGATTTTTTTAAAAAAAATTAGAAACTTCAGTTGTTAATTAATTTTCATTTATGAACGACCTACCTACAAGTTTTAAAAATACAAAAACACCTTTGAAGTAAAACTTCACCAAAAAACTTTGATGTAAGACCGGATTCAATGCAAACACATATGATTCTAATCATTTATTATCAACAAAATTATGAAACACTACACAGAAAAATTCAAGAAAATAAAGACATAAAGTAGAATTACATAAAACTTTAATAAAATGAGAAGTACAATGAGAAATTTATGTGCAAAAATTTTAAAATTATATATGACTTTTTCAACTATAATGAAAATTTAAAAAAAAAAGAAAAAAATTAAAAAATTCAACAACTGGTTATGTGTAGAAATGGGAAATAACCAGCTGAGGATGTTTTTCATTTTTTTTGTTAGATATGTACAGGGCTCGCAGTTGACTTTTTAAAAAATGTAAGGGAATTTTAGGAACATTTTTCAAAAATTTCGGAAAATTTTAGGGGACTGCAACCTTCCACCATCTGTTGATGAGTAGGACTACTTTTCAATTTATTAGATGAAAATCAAAGCTCTAAAAGAAAATAGCAAAAATAATGAAATTGGGATTGTCCAAGAGAATTTTATGAGGTAAAAAGAGATTTAAATCAATGATTTTTTAAAAAAATCAATTGATTTAAATCGCGATTTAAATCAATTGATTTAAATCATTGACACCCTGGTTAAAACAAAAATAAAATTTAGCCAAAGATTTGGCATTTAAGTTTCTGACATTTGACACTCTTAAAGAGCATGGAATTTTGATTAAAACTCTTTTACTTTAATGATTTAACTAAAAGAAAAAGAAAAGTTTTTTGTTTGCCTTTCAACAAGGAATAGCAAGCATCGAAAATGAGAAATATCCGATTTTTACAGCGGATGTAAAGAGATCGCAATTTTCAAAATTAAGGCGTTAAAAGTATGAAAAAGGAATATAAAAAAATTCAAATAAACTTACTTCAGACTTATAATTAAAAGCTCTTTCATGAACATATTATTTTTACTATCCACATAATTGAAGCAAAAATAAAATTAAATCAGAGCTTCAAATTAAAAATTTTTGACATTTGGATTTTCATAAAGGACACAGAATTTCGCTCAAAATTTTTTAATTTATGATATTTTAATACAAATTAGGGATGCACCGATTAATCGGCAGTACCGATTAATCGGCCACTTTACCGATTATTAATAATCGGAAAAATCGGGCCGATTAATCGGCAGAAAATATATTTTTCAAATATTATTCTTTAAAGTATACCTTCACTAAGAAACTATGATGAATAATTTTATTAACAGTAATAATAATCCTCACAGTTGATATAAAGTTTTTTTTAATTAAGTCTCCTACTTTGAATAGATATACAAACACATAGACAATGTTGCTACACATTTTTCATGTGGCGATAGTTTCCTCCTTAGCACAGTGCTTTTAGATAACCTCTACTTTTCAAGGAATATAAGTATTGAATTAAATTGTTACTAATTATTAAAAAATATGGATTGAAAGTACTCCCAAATTGGAGTGCTCACCACAGATTACCCCTCCCCCTTTTTTTTTTAAATTTTTATGTCCAATTAACATAACTAACAATGTGTGAATAATATTATTGACACTAATATGAAAATTGGTTCTAAGAAATTTGATAAAATATTGAAATTATTTTGTGAACACTTGGAAAATGGGAAAAAAAATCTTCTCTCAGAAATAAATTACTTACTATTTCTAAACTTGGAATTGTATAAGAGAGAGAAATCAGTGATGGTAAAATCGAAAGTAGAAAAACAATCAAAATTATCATTAATCGGCCCAACAGCCGATTAATCGGTAATCGGCCAATTTGCTTATCGGTCAATCCCTAATACAAATAAAAAGATATTTCATTTAATTGTCCCCTAACTAAGGGTAATAAGCATCAAAAATGAGAAAAAAGCGATTTTTAAATCGGATGCAAATTAATTGCATTTTTTCAAATGAAGGCGTCAAAATATATACATATACAAACTATTTAGCACTAGGTTTGTTAGCTAGAAATAACCGAGATAGGAGAATATAAATAAAAGCGCAAGCCTCATTTGATAAACATAAAATAAATGAAATGCCTCAACAGCAGTGCATTAAAAAGAGGACGGAGCTGCTTTCTTTCGTACACTTTCCATGGAGATGACGCAAAATTTCTAAACTTGATACCCCAGTTAAAAGTAACAGAGGAGCATAAAATAAATGAAACACAAAATAAATGAAATGCCTCCACAGCAGTGCATTAAAAAAAGAGTGGAGCTGCTTTCTTTCGTACTTTCCATGGAGATGACGCAAAATTTCTAAACTTGATAACCCAGTTAAAAGTAACAGAGGAGCATAAAATAAATGAAATGCCGCAACAGCAGTGCATTAAAAAAAAGAGTGGATCTGCTTTCTTTCGTACTTTCCATGGAGATGACGCAAAATTTCTAAACTTGATACCGCAGTTAAAAGTAACAGAGGAGCATAAAATAAATGAAACACAAAATAAATGAAATGCCTCCACAGCAGTGCATTAAAAAAAGAGTGGAGCTGCTTTCTTTCGCACACTTTCCATGGAGATGACGCAAAATTTCTAAATTTGACACCCCAGTTAAAAGTAACAAAGTACAGCCATCTCCTCATTTGGTAAGAGGGTAGCTAGTGAGTGAGCAGTCTGATCTGCTAACTATGTTTTCCAGTGTTTCTTCGACGCGTTGTGACGTCGTTGCCTAGAAACTTTGCAGCGTATCATAGCAAATCACCCATGAGAAAGTGATTTTTTCAACAATCGCATGGATTATCTCTGACGGATTCTCTTTACTCCGTATCCAATAATGTCTTATGAGTCAATGTCTTTTGACACTACTCACAAGAGAAAGGGGTCCCTTTAGTACATATACTTTTAAGTGCATTTTCAAATTTAAATAGAAAAAAAATGCCACTTTACATATGTCACAAGACTATACTGCCGTGCCAAGCACAAAAATCGTATCTGCAGCTTTTAACAAAATTAACCCGTTAATGCCTA
The DNA here is from genome assembly GCA_038373865.1 of Uloborus plumipes. Taxonomy (NCBI): domain Eukaryota; kingdom Metazoa; phylum Arthropoda; class Arachnida; order Araneae; family Uloboridae; genus Uloborus; species Uloborus plumipes. The sequence goes on along the minus strand of JAXGGA010005358.1, from coordinate 12,351 downwards.
GCGCCCCTTTTTAAGGACGACCCCAAAAAAGGGTCTGAATTTCCCCAAAATGAATATTTCAACTAAATAATAGTGTTCAATGAGTACCTTGATATTGTTTCAATTCATTATTAACAGATTGCAGCACAAAACCATTGTAAAGTGTGTTCTGTAGCAGTTTTAATATGATCCTTCACAATCTCAAGAAAAAAAGCTCGGGCTCAGCAAGGCAGTATATACTGGACAGCAACTTAAGTTGACACCGACATCACTACGCGCGGAAGAAAAACGGAATCAACAGAAATCTTCTTGGCGAATTAGAGGAGATTGCCAACTGTGCGTGAACTCTTATCGGCTGGCGCGTCCGATTCAAATGGATTACGCTTCCGCGCTACTCCGTTCGTAAAATTGAAAATGCTACGAAAATTACGAATATTATAACAAAAAATGGCTACATATGCGTAGATGAAGCACTCTAATCCGATTGCTAAAGGGAAGGATCTAATTTCACCCGAAATTCGGACACCGCGCAAGGAACTACTTCCTTTGTTTGGTCTCAGCTTAATTCTCTTACTTTAGTCAAGAAAGGTTGCCGTCGAGTATAGTTCTTTCCTCAAATATGTTTCAAACTTAAACTATCAGAAAATAGGTTTTTAAAGTATTCCCAAAAGTACGACTTGTTTAGATTACGGTCTACCAGCATGTTTTTGTAAATGTCTTTTCAAGTTTGAACTGTAAGTAAATACTTTCTTACAAATATCGCAAGAATATGGTTTTTCTTCAGTATGTATCCTTAAATGCTGTTTCAAATTTGAACTCTAAGAAAATGTTTTTTTACAATTGTCACAAGAATACGGTTTTTCTTTAGTATGTATCCTTAAAAGCTGTTTTCGGTGTCCATTGTGAAAAAATGCCTTGATACAAATATCACAAGAATGTTTAATCTTTAGTATGTATTTTCAAATGAATTTTTAATGATGAATTTTGAGAAAATGCCTTTTTACAAATATCACAAGAATATGGTTTTTCTTTAGTATGTATCCTCAAATGTGTTTTCAAGCTTGCACTCTGAGAAAATGCCTTTTTACAAATATCACAAGAATACGATTTTTCTTTAGTATGTATCCTCAAATGTGTTTTCAAGCTTGCACTCTGAGAAAATGCCTTTTTACAAATATCACAAGAATACAATTTTTCTTTAGTATGTATCCTCAAATGTGTTTTCAAGCTTGCACTCTGAGAAAATGCCTTTTGACAAATATCACAAGAATATGGTTTTTCTTTAGTATGTATCCTCAAATGCATTTTTAACGATGAACTATGAGAAAATGCCTTTTGACAAATATCACAAGAATACGGTTTTTCGTTAGTATGTATCCTCAAATGTCTTTTCAAGCTTGCACTCTGAGAAAATGCCTCTTTACAAATATCACAAGAATATGGTTTTTCTTTAGTATGTATCCTCAAATGTTTTTTCAAGTTTGCACTATGAGAAAATTCCATTTTACAAATATCACAAGAATATGGCTTTTCGTTAGTATGTATCCTCAAATGATATTTCAATTGTGCATTCTGAGAAAATGCCTTTTGACAATAATCACAAGAATATGGCTTTTCTTTAGTATGTATCCTTAAATGCATTTTTAACGATGAATTCTGAGAAAATGCCTTTTTACAATAATCACAAGAATATGGCTTTTCTCCAGTATACCTCCTTAGGTGTACTTTCAGTTGTGAAATGTAACTAAATGACGTTTCACAAAATTCACATGAATATGCCTTGTCCTTCGTGTTACTTTGCATTTTAAGCTTCAACTTTGAGCAAAATGGAGTCAGAAGACGACACTTCTCAGCTGTAGACTCATACGCATTCCCTTGTTTGAGCTCCAACCTAAAAATAAAAATAGCGATTTTGTTATAGAAGAGAGAAAAAAAAGCAAAATGCATACAGTTTTCAATACTAAACTAAGACTCATACTTTCACAAAGACAATTTAAAAACAACTTTAGATGCAATACACCGCCAACTCGTTCATTTCGATCCATGGACTGCAGTTTCAGGCTTATTATGCCCTCATCAGCATGGAATACGAAAGTGAACGAGTTGGAGGCAAAAATCCTGTTATATAGCAAAGAGAGCCGAAAAAACTGGTAGCTAATGTGAAATTAGAATGCCGACGAGTGATCGCACATTTGAACGGTACAACTCGTAAATTTTAAGGCAGAGCTTGGGTATAAATTCTAATTTCACATTAGCTACCAGTTTTTTTTCGGCTCTCTTTGCTCTATAAGAGGATTTTTGCCTCCAACTCGTTTACTTTCGTATTCCATGCTGATGAGGGCATAGTAACCCCGAAACTGCAGTCCATGGATCGAAATGAACGATTTGGCGGTGTATTGCATGTTCCTGCCTTAGCCCTTGATTAGGGGCGGTTACTCACTGCTTAATACTTTAGATGTTAAAATATTTTATACTTGACATAAAGAACGAGACTAGTGGTCGCCACTCCCCAGTGGGGCACTAAAAAAATTTTTTTTGGCAACTAATTAAATTCTGTTCTGATAACTGTATTATTTAGTTACTGTTATGAGCAACAACGCAAAATGCCCATGCATCAGAAAAACATCGGCATCGTTATTGGCGGTCAATGTAATCAAGTAAAAAAAAATTCCAAATAATATTTTTGTTTTTTTTTTGAGCAATATGCTTTGTAGTACTCACTATTGGAGAAATAATGAAAAATATCGTATATTGCGAACATGTGCTTTAAGATTGCTGTACTATTAGGGCCCTGCTCCACATCAGCGTAAAACGCGACCGAAACTGAAGGCAGAAACCGAAAATCCGGGTACTTTCCATAGGGAACACTATTTGTTCCATTTTACGCTTCTGCTTTTTTTTCTGCTTTACGTCAATGTGGAGCAGGGCCCTTACAGCAAAACGATAATATTGTGTACACAATACGTGGCATCAAAGAAACACAAAACTAAGCCAAAAAATACGTTAAAATCAGCATATAAAAGCGGAATATGAATGATCTTGGACATTTATGTTAAAAAAATTGCTTTAAGAGCCATTATTTTGAAATTCAGACAAGGTGTGGCGGTGACATTTTTTTTATTTTCCTCATTTTTTTACATGTGAAAGTAGGTCATGAGATGCGAACATTCTGAAGTTCTTAGCCTTCCAAAAAACTTTGTTAGCTCGGTAAAAATTCCCATAGTTCGATGTGCTGCATCGCTTTTTTGGTAAAACAACTGAAAGACGCAATTCAATGCACTGTAGTTTTTTACAGAAACGTCACCTCAAGGTTATGTTTACATTTGTTGATTGTACAGTAGGGTGGATCGAAAAAACTTTTTTTTGGAATTTCAAATCGGCCCGGGCGAGAAAAGTTGTCCACTAGGACTAAATAATTACCTGTAAAATTTAAAGTTGATCGGATAAAGTCTTCATGCTTTGCAAGGAGATCAAATTTCTGTAATTGAGCCAAAAAATACATTTTTGTCATCTTTACGAAAACATTAGTTTTCAACAGTTTTTCAAATCGCTAGGGGACCAAAAAGTTACCCAATGGGACGAAATACTATGATATAAAATTACATCACAGTCCGATAAAATCTCGGCGACTTCGAAAATTAATGTTTTTTACGTATAACTGAGTGATTTTTTAAGGATTCTGGAACGTCTAACTAAATTGCATTTTGATAGGCGATAAGATTCTACTTGAGTTCAAATAAAAACTAGCTGTCGTGGCTGTTCTGCTATATCTATCTCATGAATTCCGGTTACAAAATACTAACCCGAATAATTGGAGACAGCTCCAATTTCCCAATTATCGTAATACCCCTGCAAATGCAGAATCAGTGAGCAAAATCGGAAATCATTGCAAAAGCCTTGTTTAGATTAGTTGCAAACATTTTATTTGTTAGTAAAAAGAAATTGGCAACAGTTAAAAATTTCAAATCATTGAAAGTTTTCAGATGTTTTGATAATTAAATAGAGTGAAAGCGACTTTTTAATGAATTAATTTTTCGCATTGTTGACTAAGCGCAAAAATCAACCCACCCTCCCCCTGGGGTGATTGGTGCCAAAATTTAATCGATGCTTGCTTCCATGTTGGGTTAGTGTTATTCCAAATTTCATTCAAATTGCAGCAATATTTCTCGAGAAACAGCAGGTGCAATGACAAAATAAGCACTTTTGATTGCTCCCCCCCCCCCTTCGAGATATTGACACGCAAATTGAATCAGAACCTCTACACAGTAGGGTCTACCCATGGACCAATTTTCGTTTGATTCCGCCGGTTACTTCTTGAGATATCGCAATCACCCCACGCAGAACACGTGCGATTGCTCCACCCGCCTTTGAGATATTGACACACAAATTGAATCAGCACCTGTACTCAATAGAGTCTACTTATGGACCAATTTTCGTTTGATTCCGCCGGTCACTTCCTGAGATATAGCTATCACCCCCGCGCAGAACACGTGCGATTGCTCCACCCCTCTTCGAGATATTGACACACAAATTGAATCAGAACCTGTACTCAGTAGGGTCTACCCATGGACCAATTTTCGTTTGATTCCGCTGGTTACTTCCTGAAAATATAGCAACCACCCAAACGCAGAACACGTGCGACTGCTCCACCCCCCCCCTGTAGGAATTCGCTAAAAAAGTCAGTTGCACCAGTTAACATGGTGGTACATATGTGCAAAAATTTTTGTTCGATTTCATGCAGTAGTTTTTGCTCTAGCGCGGCCACAAAAACTGGTCACACACATACAGACTCACACACAGACAGACATTTTCCAAAAATGATCGAAATGGACTCGGCGCACCTCGAAACGTGCAAATCCGTCAAAATTCGACATTCGGAAATTTTCACGAATCCAATACTTTTTTATATATATTAGATATAGAAGAAAGTAAAAAGGGAAAAAAGTTTCATCTATGAGCAGTTTTAGGAGAATATTGTGATCTAGTGCAGGAGCCTCACTCAAAGTAAATTTGGCAAGTTAACGTTCAATCTGGCGAAGTCAATGTTATTTTATCCAAAATACTAGCATTATTCAAAGATGGAGTCATTTCTTGTGATAGTTCTATTATTGTGGGCTGTGGTGGAACAAATATAAACACCAGATTGAAATCAGGTAAGATTCCATTATTAGAACTATCTTTAAATCGAGCACTGCAGAGATATTTTTCTAGAGCACCTAAATGAACTACATCTACTCTAGAGCATCTTTTTCAAAAAAACATGACGGGGTGATCAAAAGTCCTAATTCATAATCAAGACCTATCGAAGAAGCCATACTAGATTTAAAGTGTTCCAATAATTGCTCACTCGCCAATTTGTGGTGCAATTTTTACTTTCTTCTATATCTATTATATAGAAGAAAGTATTGGTTTCGTAAAAATTTTCGAATGTCGAATTTTGACGGATTTGCACGTTTTGAGGTGCGCTGAGTCCATTTCGACCATTTTTGGAAAATGTCTGTCTGTGTGTGAGTCTGTATGTGTGTGACCAGTTTTTGTGGCCGCGCTAGAGCAAAAACTACTGCATGAAATCGAACAAAAATTTTTTCACATATGCACCACCATGTGAACTGGTGCACCTGACTTTGTTTAGCGAATTCCTCCAAGGGGGGTGGAGCAATCGCACGTGTTCTGCGCGTGGGTGATTGCTATATCTCAGGAAGTAACCGGCGGAATCAAACGAAAATTGGTCCATAGGTAGACCCTACCAAGTACAGGTGCTGATTTAATTTGCGTGTCAATATCTCGAAGGGGGGTGGAGCAATCGCACGTGTTCTGCGCGGGGGTGATTGCTATATCTCAGGAAGTAACAGGCGGAATCAAACGAAAATTGGTCCATAGGTAGACCCTATTGAGTACAATCGCTGATTCAATTTGTTTGTCAATATCTCGAAGGGGGGTGGAGCAATCACACGTGTTCTGCACGAGGGTGACTGCTATATCTCAGGAAGTAACCGGCGAAATCAAACGAAAATTGGTCCATAGGTAGACCCTATTGAGTACAGGTGCTGATTCAATTTGTGTGTCAATATCTCAAATGGGGGTGGAGCAATCAAAAGTGCTTATTTTGTCATTGCACCTACTGTATCTCGGGAAATATTGCTGCGATTTGAATGAAATTTGGAATAACACTAACCCAATATGGAAGCAAGCATCGATTAAATTTTGGCGCCAATCGCCCCAGGGGGAGGGTGGGGTAATTTTTGCGCTTAGTCAACAATGCGAAAAATTAATTCATTAAAAAATCGCTTTCACGCTATTTAATTATCAAAACAGCTGAAAACTTTCAATGATTTGAAATTTTTAACTGTTGCCAATTTCTTTTTACTAACAAATAAAATGTTTGCAATTAATCTAAACAAGGCTTTTGCAATGATTTCCAATTTCGCTCATTGATTCTGCATTTGCAGGGCTATTACGATAATTGGGAAATTGTAGCTGTCTCCAATTACTCGGGCGAGTACGTATTTTATTTTGTAACCGGAATTCATAAGATAGATATAGAAGAAAGTTTCGTGACGGCCACGACAGCTAGTTTTTTTCGTTGAGGTAACAAACAGTTCAATATGAGTACTGATCAGGAGTATTTACAAAAGCTATTTCTACCGGTGTCAAGGGACCGTGTAACCTTAAAATTAAGGCCAATCCTGCACTTCTGGAAGGTGTTATGCTGGAACAGATCTATCTGACAAATTAATTACATTGCCAACGTTTATATTTAAAGTATAACCTTCCATGTGGTTTTACATAAGAACAAAGTCGGGTAGCTCGGAAGGTTCTAAGCACATTTGAGATATTATTCATAAATCAAGATACTTAAAGAATGCAAAATTACATTGGAGTCAGGTAAAATCTTCATACCCCGCAGGGCGTGAAATTGATCACGGGCAGAAAACTTACCAATAAATACATCCTCTAAATCAGGGGTCTCCAACCTTTTTTACTCAGGGGCCAAGTTGAAAATTTTTGGAAGCGAGGCGGGCCAACGTTCCAAAAATAATTCAGTTCAGAGGGGGGGGGGGTTGTAACATTACGGAAACTCGTGTAAAATTTAGAGAGCAGTTCAGAAAACTGAAATAAAAGTCATTTTTTCCCACAAAATGTATTTTGCTCTCTAAAAGGAGTTAAAAAAAAAAAAAAAAGCCAAACGAGACTAAAAACTAAATCCTTGCAATGTACTACAATTGTATGAAATGAATTATATGCATTAATGATGATAAGAAGCAACAATAAATGAGGATAGAGCAAGTGCAACGCTTAGGACAATTTTAATGAGAAGATTTCATTTCATTTGTTTGCCTCTTAAAATTTCAGTCCATTTAGGGTCAAACTTTGTAGTTCCGATCATTAAAGTTAATTTTAAATGTTCATTTGATAAAGAGGCGGCGAGGCAAATTGGTCTCGCCTGGAATTGGAGTGAATCGGGGGAAAAGTTGGATCATGTGATAAGGCCTTAAGACTAAAAAAATATCAATACACTCTTGGGTTTGCAAGTAAAACAGTAAAAATATAGCCAAACCGCTTCCTGAAAATAGCAAAAAGCAGACAATATGTTCGAAAACCGTCTTCTCTAGTAAGGGAATCAAATAAAAAAAGAAGAAAATTATTTTTAAAAAGGGGGAGAAAAATTGAAAAAAGATTTTTTCCATGGGCCGGAAAAAAATCTGCTCGCGGGCCGTAGGTTGGAGAGCCCTGCTCTAAACTAAAACACAAAAAAATTGCAAATAAAATGTATTCTAACATTTCAGTTCTGCTTTTTTTTTTGTTTGTTAGTTTGTTTTGTAAATATTTGCAAAAATGGTTCTGTAAGGCAGATTATTGTCTAGAGTACAAGACCCAAGGCCGTGGCCAGGATTTTTTTTCGGGGGGGGGGGGGGTGTTCGAAGTGAAGAAAGTTTGTTTGAAAAAAAAAAAAACAATGCAACTTTTATGACGCAATGGGAGCAAAGGCTGTTTGTACGGAGGGGGGGGGGGCAAGGGGGTACCTGCTCCCCTTCACTTCCCAAAGTAAAGGGGCCCTGCCCTTCACTTTTTAGAGCGAGAAATTAACGATCGGTTATTTACTGGGTGGATTGATTTATTTCATGAAAATTAAAAACTGAAAATAACACAATGTTTTTTTTTTCCTCATCTTATTTCACAAGAAAGGAACTTTGAATTGCAAAGGGGATATCTACAGTAAAATCCGTCCTGCATTTCAGACTGTATTAAAGTTTTTGGAGGTCATTTGTTAAAATCCAATAATATAGGCAAATTTTACAGAAAAAAAAACAACTTTAGGGTGCTGCCCTAAGCTCCTCACAAACTTCTTTTGATCCCCCAATTTCTTGGTGCACCAGCCACCTATGATTGGGAGTATGTTGGACTAACAGGAAGGAGAGCGAAGTTGAGGTAATGGACAAGATGTTAATCAATAGGCTTTTGGGAAGAAGGAAAGGAGTCTTTCTCCTCTCCTGCATTATTTTTCAAATAAATTTATCAGAATTTATGACGACATCATGTTTGAAAAATTGAAGAAAAGATAATTAAAGAAACTCTGCGACTTGGTGACCTTCTCTGCGACTTGGTGACGTGGGATCCGTGGGACCGAAGGAAGGAACATAAAGGAGTGCGACGATAAATTGCTACGTGCTATAGGGGTCGAGAAATATAGTACAAAACACTTCGCACCCAGAAAACAAAGAATGCATTTTCGTTAACTCATCACCTCTCCATTGATAATAACAATAACTGATTTAAACATCTGTATCTGTTTTTACTGTGATCAATGTGTTAAGAGATAGAAGTTTTTAAAAAATCTTATACTTTTTGCTAATTTGTTCGCAGTAAGCCCAAAAGGGGACCACACTTGTTTTGTGGCGTAAAGGAGAGGATCTTCTGTCTCTTTCCATGATAAATAAATCTCAACGACAAGTGCCATAAATTTTGTTATCCCGTTAAAGATTATAGACCAGCAGGAGGGACGGAATAATTTAAGTTTTAAGTTGAAAAGATAGAAAAAAACTCCTTTGGGAAATAGTGCGCAGAACTATGGGTCATTCCATGTCAAGTGTCCCAAACTTCGAGAAAATCCCCACTCGACCCCCTCCGATTTTAATGAAAATTTTTTTAGATGTACATATAAAACTTGCATGAAACCATACCAAATTATAGCTCTATAAGCCATATGGTTTAGACAATAAAAATTATTTTAGAAAGGCCTCTTTTTCGTGTCTTGAAAAAAAATCACCAAATCGTCAAGTTTGTGCTTTTATTGCTCGCGACCTAAGACGATTATCAGGCTCAAATTTGGTGATTCTGATCACTGTTTATAGTAGAATAGCCTACTTGTGTAACAGAAGCTCCACGCACTGTAGATTTTTTGCAGTTTGCTGCCAAAGTTGGTAAAAAATCGTATTTTGGCAAATTTGACCACACGTTATCAGCTTGTATCTGCTGAGAGAATGACTTTCTGAAGCTAATTCTTTCCTCGTTTGTAACATGATAGTTCGTCCGAAAGGTGCGCAAGTGGCATCTCGATAGCTCAAATAATTGCTGAATTATGCGAGTTGAAATTCCAGTCAAATTTCTTTTTTCTCAATTTTGTCTCAATTTCAAAGGGCAATATCTCGCAAGGGTCATCTTGAATTTCAATTTTCTTTACATCACGGGAAAGAACACACTTTTCTTAACTAAAAAACGTTATTTTTATTTTTGAGATAAACCAGTTTCAAGGGGATATTGCAGATCAAAAATGTGTACGTCATTCAACGTGAAATTAAAGAAAAAAAGACATTGACCTCAAAAGTTGATGTCAATTTGTTCTATTAAAATTTACAGGAGCTATTGTTTTTATGTTCTGATAAAAAAAACCTTTTTTAGATATTTTCGAACTTTAGTTTTTGTGTGCGCATCCGTAAAAACTCAAAAAATGGAAAAAAATAAGTTTCGTTTTTAACAGAAATAATTATCTTCTTATCGCTGCTATAAGAGCCTGAGTCTTTTCCAATGTATTATTTTTAAGCTCTTGAAACAGAATTTCGGATAATATGTCACTTGGCAAGGTGTCATTAATATTTTAAATTCATAAAAAGCATTGTTTCCTTTTTCAAAAAAAAAAAAATAAAAATAAAAACAATTAATAAAAGAGATAAATAATAAATTAAACAGTTAATATGGTGTGTACGTGATAAAAAATATGTATAATAGGACTGCAGAGCTATTTTTCTAAAAAGCGATAACGAAAGTTTTCGATAGAGTTGAATATTGCAATTATTTCCACCGTGTAAATAAATGATAACAATAGTAATTGAACATATGATAAGTAGTAATTGAAAATCCATTCTTTATACTGCCGAGGATGTGTCTTTCAGCCTGTGATTGCAATTTGCCCATAAACAAAAATGATGAAAAATGAGAAAATGCTTTTTATGACCTTGAAACATTAATGACCTATAACCTTGCCAAGTGACATATCATCCGAAATTCTGTTTCAAGAGCTTAAAAATAACACATAAAGAGACTCAAGCTCTTATAGCAGCGATAAGAAAATAATTATTTTTGTTAAAAACGAAACTTTTTTTTTTTTTTGCTTTTTCTTGAGTTTTTATGAATGCGCACTCAAACACTTAAGTTCAAAAATATCTAAAAAAGGGTTTTTTCATCAGAACATAAGTACAATAGCTCCTTCAAATAATAATAGAACAAATTGACATCAACTTTTGAGGTCTAATGTCTTTTTTTCTTTGATTTCACGTTGAATGACGTACACATTTTTGATCTGCAATATCCCCTTGAAACTGGTTTGTCTCAAAAATAAAAATAACGTTTTTTACTTAAGAAAAGTGTGTTCTTTCCAATGCTGTAAAGAAAATTGAAATTTAAGATGATCCTTGCGAGATATTGCCCTTTGAAATTGATACAAAATTGAGAAAAAAGAAATTTGACTGGAATTTCAACTCGCATAATTCAGCAATTATTTGAGCTATCAAGATGCCACTAGCACACCTTTCGGACGAACTATCAGGCTACAAACGAGGAAAGAATTAGCTTCAGAAAGTCATTCTCTCAGCAGATACAAGCTGATAAGGTATGGTCAAAATTTGCCAAAATACGATTTTTCACCAACTTTGGCAGCAAATTGCAAAAAATCTAGTGCATGGAGCTTCTGTTACACAAGTAGACTATTCTACCCTAAACAGTGATCAGAATCACCAAATTTGAGTCTGATAATCGTCTTAGGTCGCGAGCAATAAAAGCACAAACTTGACGATTTGGACAGTTCTTTCAAGACACGAAAAAGAGGCCTTTCTAAAATAATTTTTACTGGCTGAACCATAAGGCTTATGGAGCTATAATTCGGTATGGTTTCATGCAAGTCTTATACGTACATCCAAAAAAAAATTTCATCAAAATCGGCGGGGGTCGAGTGGAGACGCCTCGTACACTTGACATGGAATGACCTCTATTCAAGTTTATTCAAAGGATTTTATTTTTATTATTCTAATTTTTCTTTATATCATCAAAAACCTCAGACCCGTCACAACTTCCGGGGGGGGGGGGACCTCCGACCATCAAACCTTGAAAGTTCCTTTTTTTTTCTTCTTTTTTAGTTGAATTCTTTTTAAAAACTTTTGAGGTTTGAAAATTTCGGGGGGGGGGGGGTTCTGACCCCTGACCCCCCCCCCCCCGCTGGCTACGGCCTTGACAAGACCCACCAACGTTATGCGTATAAAATTTAGATTCACATTAACACAAGTACACAGATAAGTACACTTTTCGATTTATTTCAGTTAAGAATATTTTATTACTAAAAATAGAAAGAATATTTTATTACTATAAAAGTGGGGCTGTTCCCCCACCTTTATATCCTTTAAATAATGGGTCTCTAGTTTTGTATAAAGGGTTTTGACCGCAAGGGGCAACTTTTCTACCCGTGGTCATTTCAAAAGAATTTTTTTCATTCATAATGAAAAGTGGTATTTTGGGGTTAAATATGCAAATTTCGACCACCACGTGAAGCATGAAGATTTTATCGGACTGTGATGTAATTTTATATCATAGTATTTCATCCGATTGGGTAACTTTTTGGCCCCCTAGCGATTTGAAAAACTATTAAAAAATAATGTTTTCGTAAAGGTGAAAAAATGCATTTTTGGGCTCAATTTCCGAACTTTGACCTCCTTGCGGAGCATGAAGATTTTATCCGATCAACTTCAAATTTTAGAGGCAATTGTTTAGTCTTAGTGAACAACTTTTCTCACCCGGGCCGATTTGAAATTCCAAAAAAAAGTTTTTTCGATCCACCCTATTGTACAGTGTCTGGTTATAAGGACCCCACAGTTATTTGGGTTG